>QAPG01000515.1:0-18924 GCA_004366825.1 Colletotrichum spinosum
TTTACTAAATATTCTAATATTATAGTTTGATTAATTTAGAATATAAATAATTAAAGTAGTATAATTTTAATTCTAATAGTTAATTTTCTATAATAAATAGACAATATAGGGTTATGAGAGTAATAAAGAATACTTAAGCCCTTATTTACTTAAAATGGGTCATTAGGATAAATATAAGTAATAGCTAAATAGCTAGAACTCTAACAGGGGATTATTCTAGTTTTAATATTCTAGATTTTTCTATTTATATATTTTAATATAATAAGAATTCCTAAGTTTAAAAGTTAAGTAATATTAAATATTAAGGTGTTATTTTTATTAATCTTTGTATCTTTCTTTTTTTAATTAATTATTAGTAATTAGTTTTATATAGTAGTAGTTTAAGTATTATATTTTTATTTTTCTTCTTTTTAAGTTTTTTTCTATTTAGATAAGTTAGTTGAAATTAGAGTAGACTTATAGGTTAATTTATAAAAATTATAGTATAAATAATATGTATTTTATTTTAATTAGTACTTAGCTTATTTTGAATCTAGGGATATTATATAGTTTGGTAGTATGGATGTTTTTTAATATTTGATTCTTAGAAGGTTTTGTAATTGGGATTAAGAAGTTATTAGAATTAGTAGGAATTTAATAATCTTATAGTATTCTTTTTTATTTTATTTTAATAGGGTGGCGGTTATACTTTCTAGTTTTATTTATGTTTTAGTTGATATTTATATCTAAGTTGATGTATTTAATATCTATATTATTTATAGTTTTATTATTTTTAATTATAGGGTTAGGGTTCTCTTGACTTATTCTATAAGTTAGTTATAATTCTAGTATATTCTACAGGTCTATTGTTATCTAATTTTAGTTATATTTAGCTTAGTATTATTTTATTCTTCTATTATTAGGTTGGTAATCCTTCTTCAGGCTATTACTAAGTAATCTATAAGTTTGGTTAGTAGGTTATATTTTCTCTTTTTATTAATTCAATTCTTTTACTATAGTATCAGCTTTATTATTGCTATTTTTACTAGGTTTATTTTGTTTAATATAGAGGATAATTCTTATTTAAGTATTAATAGATACTATTGCTTAGTTGTATATAGTAGTATATATATTCTTCTTATAGTAGTTAATTAGTAGGATAATTTTAAATATTTTATAGGTCTGAATATTGTTAATTGAAACTATTTAATTATTATTATTAATTTTTATAATTCTACTTAAGGTCTGGCTATCTTTTTATAAGATAGAGATTTGGCTGAATATGAAATTTATAGTTTTTCTAAGTTATTCTTTTTTTAATTTAAGTATTTCGACTTTATTCTTCTCTTATTTCTTTTTATTTATATTCTAGTTTCTACTTCTCTTGTAATCCTTAGGGTATATAAAGGTTTAATATTTCTATTCTTTATAGTTAAAATACTAGTAGAGCTTATTTAGGATAGTATTATATTAATCTAATAAGTTATTATAACATTTATTATTTATTCTACTTTCTAATTAATAGGTTTAACTATTATTTCGAACTTTCTATATAGTAATATTAACTAAAGATCTATATATCTCCTCTTATATTTTCTTTTAATATTTTACTATTTATAGTTATACTTTCTTAAAATAAGTAAGATAACTTTTATTTTAATTAGAATTTATATTTTCTAATTTAATTATTATTAAATTATAATAAGTTTTAATCTAAGTATAAAGCTTTTCTAAAGTGAGGTTCTTTATTAAGATATTAATATACTATTTAACTTCTTTATCTATATATAGATGATTGTATATTTAATTCTAAAAAGTTTTATCTTTCTTATTATTATATATATATAGTAGGGTGTAATATACTAATTTAATTAAGTATTTCGTTAGAATCTTAGTATTTAGCTTTTATACTTATTTTAGATATATTGGGATTATTTCTCTAGTTTTTCTAATAGAATTTAGAACTTTAAATAATATAAAAGTATTAACTTCTAGCTTTTATTCCTCTAAGTATTTCGTAATAAAAACTTTGGAGACTTTCTCCTAGTTATATTTAGTTTTAAGGATTTATTTATCTTACTACTTCTTAGTATCTTTTTAGAGACTTTTTTCAAAGTAGGTAATATATTAGTAATTCAGCTTAGTCTTATTAGTTATTAGTAGTTAGTTAACTCTTATTTTAATAGTATTGAGGTATTTTATTAAAGAAAAGCTTTTTCTATTACTATAGAATCTAGTTCTATTTTTATTATTCAATTTAGAATATTTAAGAATATTTAGTGTTAGAATCTTAGGATTTTATTTAGGATTTTATTTCTTAAGTATTACTACTAGTATTCTTTTATTTAAAGAGAATATATTAAATTATATTATACGACTTTATAATATAAGAAATATATTTTTAGAATTTAATATATTTAAAAAATAAGTATATTTTCTTTTAATAAGAAGGTTTTAAAACTTATTAAATAATAAACTATTTATTTTCTTAATAAGGTATAAGATATAAGATATATAGTATTATAAAATATATAAAAAGATAAGATTTTCTAGAGAATTATTATTTCGTATTAATTATAATAGTTTAGAACTAGTATAAGTTAATAATCTAATTAAGTTATTTAATTCTATAAAGATATCCTTAGTAGTTTTATATATCTTAGGGTAACGTATAGTAATCTAGCTATAAATAAGTATAAATAATATATAAATAATAAAAAGAATAAGTTCTTAAGAAGGATAAAATATTATATAAGTTAAATCTCTATAGCTCTTAAGCTAGTTAATAATTAGTTTAATTCTTTTTTCTAATAATAGTTATTATTCTAAGTAAGATTCTATAGGAATTATATATTATAATAGTATTTAGAAATCCTAAGTATTATATAACTAGTTATCCTACTTATTATTTTCTATTTTATTCTATTAGCTTTATAGCTTCTACTTCTAAATAAATACTTCTATTTAGAAGTTTTTCTTTCTATTCTTTTTTTCCTATTAGTAAGTAAGGAGTAAATATAAATATGAATAAGCTGGATATTCTTACTTATTCGTTCTAATTATTCTAATATATTAACTAATATAGGTATCTTAGTTTTTTATAATAAGGTTATAATTAATTTAACTTTAAAATTCTTCTTTTTTAAACTTAAGTCATTCTTTATCTTCTTTTTTAGTAAATATCTATTTATAGTAGTAGTCTTCTCTTAAGTAAAAGAATTTATTTTTAGTTTCTATTATAGCTTTTATATAAATATATTTTATATATTTTATATTTTTATTAAGTTTAGTTTGTTTAATTATAATACTTTTTATATATAGTTTTTTAAAACTTAATATAATAAGGTTTGAATTTTAGTAGTATATTAAGCTTACTAAGATTAGTATTTTATAGAAGTATTTCTTAGTATTAAATATAAGTTCTCAAAACCTTAATATTTTAAGTATTTTAAATCTTTTATAACTTTCTATCTAAAGTTTTATAATACATTTTATTTAGTATATTATTATATAGACTTATTATATAAAGATTATTTAGATATAGTAAATTCCTATATATATTTTCTCCTAATTATTAAAGCTATAGATAAAGATATTTATATTTATAACTCTTATTTGTTTAATTTTATTAATAAATCAAATTAAAATTCTCTTATTTATTTAAATAACTCTATTAATAATATTAGAAATATTATAATAATTATTAGTATTCTTAATCTTTTAATTTTTAATATTTTCCTTTTATTTTATTTCTTCTACTAGTTTCTATATAGATTATTATATCTAATTGTATATAATAAGTGTTTTTTTTAAGTTTAAGAAATTAGGGTTATTATTCTATCTTTCTTTTCCTTAGGTTTTTCTAGTAATTAGGTTTCTTAATATTAGTTTTCTATTTATATTATTAAATTTATATAAGTTCTATTTTGAATGTTTATAATATTTTTTTAATAGAATTATTTTTAAAGTAATTAGTATTAGTAGGAGTTTAGTAGTTAGTACTTTATAATATACTAATTATTTAAAGATATCTATAAATTCTTAGGTTTCTATTTAGATTTAAATATTATTTTTTTATTCTTCTAATTATTCTAATTATTATATAGTTTATTTAATAATATCTAATTTTTACTATATATTATTTAATAAGATTTATATATAGGGGTTTTAGTTTATTCTTTAGGTCTCTAAATTATTCTAATAGTTTAAGTTATTCTAAGTTTTTATAATTTTATTATTAAAGTTTTTTATTAACTTATTTCTAATTAGTAAGTAGGAAAACTATACTATCTATTTAAATTTAATAAATTCTTTAGTATTATTAGTTATTATATAAACTTCTAAAGAGTTCCTATTTATAAATATTATAATTTTAAATAAGTATATTTATAATAAGGAATTTAGTATAATCTATTAGTAGGATAATTAAAAGGATTATTAATAATATTTATTTATATTTATTAGGATTCTTTTTATATATGAACTATTAATTATTAAAATAGATTAAAATATTATTATTATTATATTATATTATATTAATAATATAAAGATAGTAATCTTAATATTTTATTTTATTTACTAAAGATATTTTTTAATATAATAAAACTTCTATATTTTTAATAGGAGTTATCTTTAAATTCATATTTTAATAGTTTTAGTAATTTAAATTAATTATAATAGTTTTTTTTCTATATATATAGTTATTTAAATATAAAACTAAATACCCCTTTTTAATAGAAGAGATATCTACCTCTAGATATTATTAAGAATTATATAAAATACGTTATAATTATTCTAAGTATGTTGCCTAGTAGGTATTGCTAATATAGCTAATCGACTGCTATGTATATAAAGAGGTTTGTTCTTGTTGGGTATGCTTAGTTATTTCAGTTCTCCACAAGTTGCTTATTCGCCTCATGCCCATGCCCGCTCGGACGGAATCGACTCGGACGGGTGAAACCCGGGGTCCCCTTTCGGTCGTCCGATGTGGTTATTGGACGCAGCTCGGGGTCCAGGTAGTCCTCCGTTAACGAAGGCCATGGCTGGCGTGTGAGTTACGTGTTTATGCTTGGCCCTCACGAGATGGATATAACGTCCGCGGCCCCGAGCTTCTTCTTCTCCCATCCTCTTTGCTGGCAAAACCAGGTATTCCCAGTAGTACCAGGCTTCAACCTCTCTCGTCCAAAGCGCACTCCGGCTGACCGCCGTCACACAGACTATCGACAGCAACCATGGCAGGCAGGAAATTCGACCCCGAGTTCTGGAGAGCCGCCGGCCCCGTCCTCGCCATCAGACCGCCCACCTTCTCGCGAACACCGATGCAGCTCCGCGCCAGCGTCAACGCGGGCCTCAAGTCCCTCAACAAGGGCGCCATCCCCGACGCCATCCTCGAGACGAAGCACCACGTCACCTCGTTCGACGGCGAGCAGATCCCCGTGTACCAGTACAGCCCGAAAGTCCCAGCAGCAGCAGCAGCAGCAGCCCCTCCTACAAGCGGCGGCGCCAAACAGCCCGCCTTCGTCTACGTCCACGGCGGCGGCCTCGTCGCGGGCCAGATCGAACCCTTCAGCCGCCTCTTCGCCGCCACCTGCGCGCTGCACACGGGCGTGCAGATGTTCGCCGTGGAGTACCGCCTCCCGCCCGACGTGGCGTACCCGACGCCCGTGGAGGACTGCTACGCCGCGCTCAGGTGGCTCAGCGAAAGCGGCGGGCAGCTCGGCGTCGACCCCGCGCGGCTGGGATTCTACGCCGTGAGCGCGGGCGGCGGGCTCGGCGTGGGCGCGGCGCTGATGGCGCGGGACCGCGGGCTCTCGCCGCCGCTGGCGAAGCAGATCCTCGTGTACCCCATGCTCGACGACAGGACCTGCATCAAGCCCGACGATCCGCTGTGCGGGTTCCTGACGTGGACGAACCGGTCGAACCTCATCGGGTGGAACGCCTATCTCGCGGGCAAGGCCGGGGGCGAAGACGTGCCCGAGTACGCGGCGCCGGCGAGGGCCGTCGACCTCGGGGGTCTGCCGAGCACGTACATTGACGTCGGCAGTCTGGATCTCTTCTGCAAAGAGGCCGTCACGTTTGCCAGTCGTCTCGCGGCGGCGGACGTGCAGCTGGAGTTGCACGTGTACCCCGGGCTTCCTCACATTTTCGACCTGTACGCCCCGGACATTGAGCTGGCGCGGCGGGCGGCGGAGAACAGGCGGAAGGCGGCGATGAGTTTGTGAGCGGTGGACTGGACAGAGGGCCACGATGGTGTTTGGCCGAGTGGCTGTTGAAGGAGAGGGGTAAAAAGAGATTGTGACCGTGGCCGGGTTCGAACCGACGACCTTCTCCGTGATTCACGATAGTGTGAAGGAGAAATCATACCACTAGAACACACAGCCGACGTTGGATGTTGCATTCGGCACGGCATACAGGATAAATTTCGTGGTCGAGATGGGGGAACGCTTGAGGATCGTGGTTGGTCACAAAATGCCTCATTTTCCTATTCGGGAGTGAGTGGGGCTTCTCCTGCTGTGGGACCTTTGCGAGGGGGCTGGCAGATGCACTTGGCAACGGCTGGGAACTTGTGGGCGACTTTGTCGTAGTTGAAAGTGTTGCAATAGTTCAACCCTTGACCTGGAATCAGGTTGATGATTTCGTTCATACAAGTCCTGCTGTGGACGAACTACTCCAGTTGAGAGTTGAAGGTGGCAACAGTTCCATTCCACAAGGATCTATCTACAAATGTGAGAGAGGCTGTTTATGTTGCTTAATGTAAGAGAATGGCTCATCTTTGCTGCGCCATCGGCGTCAATGTCCAACATCTTGACTATATTGATAGAGCGACATTTCCTGTCTACTATCCTGAACAAGCCAGGCTTCCTTCAGCCGATATAGAACTGTTTAGCGCCGAAATATCTATCAGGGACCCAGAGCTGAAAATGCAGAGTTATCCAACAACTTTCAGCTCCAGAATCCGATACTGACTTTCAGTACCAATGAGATTCAGAGCCAAGGAAGCAGGCAACCGGACCCCGCTTGTGCCGCTGATCATCGTCTCTTCCTTCATAGACTCAACAACTCGGCCACGGACGCATATAGCAAGCTTTGTTCGGTATGCCACCGCGTGCTGCTGTCGGGACTGACTCAGGTGCTTGGATAGCACCTATCCTACCACCGAGATCACCAAGCCAGCTTGGACAGTCTCCGCGCCGCCGTGGATTACGGATGCTTCATCTGCACTGTTCTTTGGGATTTAGTAGGCCATGAGGCACTGGTTGTGTCTGAAAATGAGTCCTCAACAGCCAGTCTTTTGTGCTGTGGGCTCGAGCGACGACCTTGTGCTGCAGAGCATTTCGGCGCGGCCTACTGGCAGTTGGTATATCTCAGCGTGCATCTACGAGACTGGCCGGAGGAGGACAGTGGCAGGATCTTTTACAGTTTCCCCATTCATGGTACGCGCCCCCACCCCCAGCCAGTTGATGGTGTGTTGCTGATTCGAATCGATACTGTCAAGAAGGGATATCGATATGCAATCGAGACAGCACTACCTCGAAGTTCGAACGACAGCACATCTTCACCCGGGGTCCTGGACCTGTGTCATTACTGGTATCATAAATGCCGCGACTCGCAGCACAGCTGCACAGGTTTCATGCCCCCGAGGAGCTTCACGCCCTCGAGGCTGTTGGACATCGGAGTCGAAGGCGATCTCGAATGGAAGATGTGCCTGAACCCCGGTGACGTTTCGGAGCACCCTGAATACATGACCTTGAGCTGTCGCTGGGGGTTAGAGGCAGACGCAGACACGATTCTCGTCACGACCAACATCGACTATTTCCGCCAAGGTCAGCCCATCGAGATGTTCCCCCAAAGCTTTCGAAACGCCATCATTGTGGCTCGCCGCTTTGGCATCAGATACCTGTGGATCGACTCCTTGTGCATCATCAGGGTTCGCCACATGACTGTCTACTCGAGTCCTCCCGGATGCACCAAGTGTAAACGCACTCGGCTTGTACCTTGTCAGCCTCGGCCTCTTCAAGCCCCCACGGAGGACTCTTCCGCTCCAGGTGGCCCGAACAAGCTCCCCCGCGTCTGTTGAACATAAATTCCCCGGGACATTCACCCCAGACGTTCGACATCTGGGACGAATGCTACATGGAGCGGCACATCAAGGGCTGGTTGGTGTGCGACAAAGTGAGTTGAATAACGAGGTTTCAGCTCTCAGTGACGATTGCTTGAAAAGAACTATAGAGTCGAATGCTGTCTTATACTTAACAGGCCATATGCTAACCTTGATCTTGAGGCAACAGGCTACTGGCCACACGTCCTCGCGTTGCCGACTTTCGTCCGGCAGTCAGTCATCATGGCATAGACCGGGTCCCGCAGCAGGCATGGCTTTGATAAGTTGCGTACTCAATCGGAGTTGCGTTCATCCAACCAAAAGTTATCATCAAATGATCCCAGGTTGGGGTTCGGTTGATGACGTTCGATGCAGCTTGTAACAATACGATGGCAATGAACACCCCGAACTTGGTAAGACCAGAGTCGCCGAACACCGGAGAAGAGATACGATGCCTTCATCGATTCAAGGCCGCCTCACCCCAAGCTAGGGATGAACATCAGGCTAACAGAAAAAATGTCTACCTATCCTTGGCAAAAGAGGTCAGCTCACGGGTGGATGAAGCATAGCCTAGAATCGGCAGCCCCACGTAGTCGTCAAGACACCTGTATCAGTTCTCATACCTTTGTAATCATGTATTCCAGACACAGAAATAGCTTACTTCTCTAGTCATCTCAATACCGGTCCATTATAGTACAGCTCTCCACACACAAGTGGTGGACCCTACGCGCAAAAAGAGCAAAAATGACGGCGTCTTGTCGCCATCCCTGACGTGCTTCGGCTTTCCGGATGCGGAAGTTCGGCGCCGAGCTGGACACCCACTTGGAGGAGAAGCTCCACACTCTCTCGACGAGCCGAACAGATCAGAGCTTCGTCGTTCCTCTCTTCTTCTTCAACCTGCCGAAAAAAAAAAAGTCTCCTTGTGTCTAGCTTCGGGTCTCGGAAGCATTCCTCGGTTCTTGATAGCCAAGCTCGTTGTCATTGTCACAAAAAGAATGGCCGACGTGGTCGCCTCGAGTCCGGGTGAGACAGGGTCTCGAATCCACAAGTCCTGCGATGCCTGCAAGGCGCGCAAGGTCCGTTGCCCCAGTAGGTTCCCCTTCCAGTACACGAAGCCTTGGCCGACCTTGGCCATCGAAGGCGCTACGAGTAAATCGACAAGTACTGACGAGAGCTCGGCAGGTTCCGGCCCTCCCGGTCCATGTGCCAATTGTGTGGTGAGCCTCCAAACGGTTGTCTGTTGTCTGTCACTTGATTGACACGGGTGCATGTCAAAGCGCAGAAAGACGGATTGCCGCTTTAGCAGAAAACGACTTGCCCATAGGCGTAACGGTATATCAACCCTTTCCTCACGTGCCCATGGAGGTCTAGCGGTGCTAAGAAGGCGTCTGGACCAACAGTTGCTGGCCAGCTTTTGCCTACCAACTATTCTCCGACTTCCAACGAGAGCCCCAGTGCCCCAGAGCCGAAAGCAGTCCTAGATTTGTCCACGGTCGATGGCAAACTGGAAAGCGAAGCGCCGGCCGTGAGAAGTTTCTCGACTCCGAAATCACCAACACATCGCCTGCAGGATCTCCACGTTGACCGACTGCTCGCGAGAGCACGAAACCCTGGTAGTTCACGGGGGAAGAGCACCGATGACTTTGTATTCGTACCGGTGAGTTCGTGGCTGTTGTGATGCTTGCTGGCCTTTCTGACCAGAAATAACTAGGGCAATGGGATATTTGGTAGGGGCCAGTCGTTTCATCACAATCATGTGAAGCTGATGAAATAGGGGGCCGCAATAGCCTGACGTTCTTCTCGGATAGCAGGCTACTCTCGCTGTCTACCCGTCTGAAGAACAACAAAGTGAACGAAGTCGTTGGGAGAATATCGGGCATAGTCATCGGTAGGCTACGACGAGCTGACCAGACAGCAACTGGTCGTCGCCCTCAAGAGCCGGCTTATGTGGTGGACCCAGCCAAGGCCGTGCTTTACATCCAACGTGCGTACACAAACCTTTGATCCCGTATTGGTTAGCTGATGAGGCAAAGTCTACTTTGAGCGAGTTCACCCTGTTTTCGCCCTCCTCGACAAGGCATCGTTCGAAACAACCGTCTTCAGCCCGAGCTTTCCTTCGTTCCTCGTAAAGAGCAAGCCTTGGCTATGTCTCTATCACAGCGTGCTGGCTCTCGGCTGCCAATACGCCAATGGTGGGACTTTTGAGCCAGGCAAAGGAGAGTCGTGGCTGCTCTTCTCCGTCGCCCTGCGGGCCTTTTCGGATCTTTTGCTCACGCCGGACTCGCTCACCCTCCTCCAAGCCCTGACGGTAATGTCGGTATACGGCCTAGGGCTCTGCGGGCTTGCTGTCGAGCCCGTGATCATGTCCGAGGCGGTGAGGCGAGCTCAGATGATGTCACACAACACTTTTACTGGGAGCGCCGCCACGGCATACCGAAAGGCGTTCTGGACCCTCTATTCCGTTGAAAAGATCTCCAGCTTTCACTTTGGGAGGAGTTCTGTGAGTACTCACTTGACCTTCAACTCTGACAAGGCGTGGGCTGACACCGGATTCAGGGGTTCGTCGACAGCGACATCCACTGCCCGATCCCGATTGTTCCCGAAGCGATTGTCGGGGAGTTCAACTGGTTTCTCCCCCTGATCTGCTTCGCCCGTCTCCTCTCTCGGGCGTATGCCTCCCTGTTCTCCGTCGGAGTCTCGGGCAATTCCAACTCTTACTTTCTCGACGTCGTCAGTCAGCTAAACGTGGAGCTGGAGACGTGGCGGCTGTCGTTGCCAGATAATGGCTTCAGGCCGGGTGGCTTCATTCGCCCGCACGCGGTGCCCAGTACCGTGGGGAGAAACCTTGCTCTGATTGTGCACTACCTGTACAACAGTATGCTGCTCACACTCTCGCGAACGACGCTGGTTTACCTACAGACCGACGAGGACGCGGCGGTGGCGGAGCAAAAGGCCGGCTGCATGAGAAAGATACTCGATGCCTCACGCTCCATCCTCGAGCTGACCACGATGATCGAGGTTGAACCGTACACAGCCACTTGGTAGGTGGTCTCGTCCAATAGTCCGAGTTCTCAACTGACAGTTCAGGGTTATCGCCGGTATTCCGCTTACCGCACTGTTCGTGTTGTTTGACATTGTCATCCATGACCCTCGCCACCCAGAGACGGCTTCGAACCTGGCTCTTCTCGATATGGCAGCGGGCCACTTTAGCAGGATCGAGTACGCCAGCGGCGGGAGCCTTCCGGGCTCGCTCATTGCCGAGTTTGCCAAAATCGCTCGAGACTACGTCAACGAGACACAGCCTTCCCTTCCCATACCGGGCACCGTCGGGCTTCCATTAGAGGCAGCACCGTCAGCTGTGGTGGTTCCTGAAGTCAACGTCGGCGACGGGCAAGACGATAAACAGGCTTTGATTGCAAATATAGATCCGCCGCAGGTAAGTCACCTGCCCGAGTCTAGAGAATGCGTCATTCTAAGCCTCGAACAGACCATCTCAATGCCCACCGTCCCGTCAAGCTTTGCCGAGTTTGCTCTTGATAGTGCTTGGGATCAGTTTTCGCCCGGCATGGTCATGGGAACGGACGTGATGGGACTGTTCAACTATTTCCTGCCAGACTTGGATCCCATGTTCTACCCGGGACCGATGGGCGAGTACGACTTTTCACAAGATCCGACGGGAAACATGACTCTGTGAGATGCCAGGTGTGAGTGGTGTATGGGGCTTGTGCGTCTCTCAGGCCACATGGTATGCGTCGAAGAAGTCCGAAAATATCGGCCGAGCTTGTTTGTGAAGCAAGGATGTGCCTCAGCGTCTACGCTCGGCCTTTGCGACATGATGGAGAGATGGTGACGCTGAAAGGAGGGATGGATGGATGGACTGGACTCTATTATGTTGACATGAGCTTATTTTGGTCTCTTCTTAATCCACTCAACTCGCTGACCAACGAGCGGATAATACATCTTGGTGTTCTTCACTCTTCGAGGCAACTCATCGCACTTGTACGCACACCCAAAGTCCGCAACAACGCTCCGTTTCCCGCGTCCGCCAAGGATCTACCAGGCATCTCGTCGATGAATCGATGAAAGCGGTTTAGCGAACCCACTCCGTCCGCAGCAGATCGTGGTCTGATCCCTGCTACCCGACACCCCCAAGAAGAAGACATAAATTCAGGTCCCCGCCGGCCATCAACGTCATGGCGGCCCGAAGCTGCACGTTCAGAGTCCGAAAAGACAAACTTCGCCGAGATCAGCAAGCCAGACAACACTCGTACGTTGGAATAGTCAGCGGCCTCGCCTGTTGTCATGGCATCCGAAGACCCAGCAGCGACACCATCAGCGCAGCATCCCAAGACCGCGACGACTCCCGGCAAGACACCCCACGTCTTGGCCTGTGTTTTCTGCCACCAGCGCAAGATCCGATGTGACCGCAAGTCCCCCTGTTCAAACTGCATCAAGGTTAGTAAGCACAAGCGAGGAGAAGAGCCCATTTACCCCTACCCCGGTGCTTCCGGTCCTGACTCCTCCTGAGGTGGGTTTTGGGCTTGACGGGCTGGACTGACGTGACGCGATAAATCATCAAAAGACCGACCAGCCGTGCGTGCCATCAAAGAGAGCGCCGGCGGGTGCTGGCCGCCGACGTGTGGTCAAAGACCTGCTGGACAGGCTCCATCAGTGCGAGAGTCTCCTGAGCCAAGTTGCGCCCCGCGATGCGGAAGGGCGGCCGGCCGTGGACGTGGCCTCGCCCGCTTCGACGTGGCGCGACGGCACCTCGGTGGACAGCCCGGCCTCGTCGTGGGTGAGCTACGAAGAGGCCAGGAAGGATTCCAGTCGAAGACCGAGCGGCAAGATTGTCGTCGACGAGGGTAGACGCACGTACATGGAGAGTCCCCTCCACTCCAACGTGCTCGATCACGTAGGTTCCAGGGTTTCCCACTCCCTCCCCTTGCTTTCACATTGGGGGGCCCGGCTTTGACTGTGAATCCAGCTGCAGTTCTCCAAGCTGAGCCTCGACGACGACGACGACGACGACGACGCCACCAAGCAGACGGACTTTTCAGACTCGGCCACGGTGGTCGACGCCAACGATGGTGCGAGCGTCAACGAGCAAGAGTCGATGGACTTTGACCTGCCGGCCCTAGGCCCCGTGGAGATTCTTCGCCTCTGGCAGGTATTCCTCGAACGCGTGAACCCAATGACCAAGGTGATACACGTCCCCAGCCTGGAGCCCATCGTCTTCGAAGCCGCCACAGATCGGTTCAACGTCACGCCAGAGGTCGAGGCTCTGCTCTGCGCCGTCAACGTTTTGGGGATCATGGCCTTGACAGACTCGGAGGCCCAGCAGGTGTTGAACGTGGCAAAGAGCAAGGCGCTCGAGAAGTCGAGCCTGGCCCTCAAGAAGGCTCTTTCGAGGGTGGACTTTCTGAGAAAGTACAACCTCACCATCCTGCAGTGTCTGGTGCTCTACTTGGTAAATAAGCCGCACAAACACCTCCTACTACTCCGCGGTCGTGCTGACCTCCCGACAAGGTCTCGCTACAAGGCCAGTTTGACCGCCACGCGTCGTGGATCTTGACGGGCACGCTTGTGCGGATCGCGCAGAGGATGGGCCTCCACCGCGACGGGGAGCTCCTCGGACTGCAGCCGTTCGAGACCGAGATGCGCCGCCGGATATGGTGGCAGATCATCATGCTCGAGACAAAGTACGCCATCCTCGCCGGCTTCTGCGACACCCTCTTGCCGCCAAACTGGGACGCGAAGCTGCCCAGCAACGTCAACGACGCCGACCTGCTGCCCGGGTCCTCCGAGCCCGTCAAGTCTCGCGAGGGGGCGACCGAGATGGCGCTGGTTCTCATGCTGTACGAGTCCCGCATATTCTTCTACCAAAACCCAATGTCCGAGTTCGAGGCCATCATCCTCGGCACCGGCGACGCGAGCGCAGAAAGCTCGAAGCGGATTTCCGGGGTCCAGGCCCTCGACAAGTACCGCGCCACGGTCGACCAGCTGGAAGAGCGACTCGCCGAGGCCGAGAAGAAGTACTGCAACCCGACCATCGGGGGCATACACACCCTGGCGTGCGGGTGGAGGGGATTCGTCGTCCAGAAGCTGCGGGACATGATAGCGCACGCGCGGCAGCCGTGGGACGACGAGGACGAGGCGCTCGGCGGCCAGCAGTCCTTCTTCAGGGCCTGGGTCATCCACTTCGAGAGCGAGATCAACTGGTACGACACCGTTGACGAAAGGTTCCGGTGGTACCTGAGGCTCCATCTCCAGTCGGGCGCCCTCTCCGTCCTGATAGAACTCCTGCGGTGGCAGCAGCCCGCCGGCACGCTCGTGGACAGGGCGTGGAAGGCCATCGACGGGGTCTACCACCACCATCCGGAGCTGAGCGACCTGGGGAAGAAGGAGAACGTCCAGCGCGCGGAGAACCTGCTCGCCGGATGGCGGCGGCGAGAGAAGGCCTTTGGGGAGCTCGGCTTGCCGTGCGAGGTGCCGGCTGTGATACGGCAGATGAGGAGCAGCGGATGCTTCCCGGCCGGTCAGCTCGACGGTGTATCTCAGCAGTGGCCGGCTTCAGCAGAAGAGTCTGCACTTTTCCCTGGGCTTGGCACCGCGGGGCTTGATGGCTATGAAGGGAACTTGTTGCTGGATCCGAATGCGGGAGCGTTCTTCTGGGGGGATTCAGGGCAGTATTCACAACATTGAGATGGGTGGGCAGCGGAAGCTGAGCTCGACATGTGTAGTTGTGATGTTCGACTCATGACTCCTACATATCACACATGAATCAGATCATCAAGCCTCCCATTCCATCCTTTAGCCATATCCCTCGCTGTGTTTTGACACGTTCTCTCATCGCTTGACCGGTTTGAGGTGAATCTTGAGTGGGATTCGTTCCCAGAGCCCAAAGGCTCGCTGCCGTTCGATCCACCCGTCGTTGCCTTGCGCAAGCTGCATGTCAAAGTCGAAGATGAGGCGTGCCAGAACCATTCGCATCTCTGCGTACGCGAGGCTTCATGGTGGTCAGTCAGTACAGATCAGCACTTGGAATTTGCAGAAAGCGTACTTTCGTCCGATGCAGTTCCGCGGTCCGACGCTAAAGGGTTGAAGCGAGTCCAGGCGGTCGTGATCGTTCTTCTCGAGGTCCAGGAAGCGCTCCGGCCTGAACTTCCACGGCTCCGACCAGTTCTCCGGGCTATGGTTCGAGGACCACTGTTGGATCTCCACGAGTGTCTTGTGGCACGGGCTATCGTCAGCGACCGACTGACTCTTTGCCGTCAAGTAGACGGAACCTACCCCTGGAGGAATCTCTTCGGAGCAAATCACGCCCCCGTGTGCTGGTATGACCCGGATCTGGTTCGACACGACGGGGGGGTACAGCCTGAGAGCTTCGTTCAGAACCGCCAGCATATAAGGCAGCTTGGTTGCCGTGTTGATGTTGATCTCGCTCGCACTCTTGAAGGACGACCTGACTTCCTCGTTGAGCTTTTGAAGGACTTCGGGGTGGTTTAGCAGGAGATGGGTGGTGCCGGCCAGCGTAGTCGCAGTCGTCTCTGAGCCGGCCAAGACCAGGATGAGGGCGTTGGCAGATAGCTTGTCGAATGAAATGTTCTGTACCAACGCGTCAGTCCGGCCTCCCGTACAACGTACAACAACTCTCAGATGTCTCTGCACCCACCCAGTCGAATCGTCTCCTCACAAGCCCTTCAAAGAGGTCCTGGCGCCCGTCCTGGATCTTCAACCGATCCTCCATCATGCCATCCGTGCTCTCGCGAAGCTTGTACATGGCCCTCAAGCCACCCACCCTGAATATCATCTGGACAACGGCGTTGAGCCCCACGTAGCTGACAGAGGTCATGATGGCGCCGGCCCGGATGGCGCCGAGGATGAAGGCGATCCACGGGTGGTAGTCTCGCCGCTCCAGGCAGCGGAACGACTGACCAAACACCAGGTCACCGGCCACGTCGAACGTCGTCCAGTTGTACCAAGCCTCGATGTTGAGCGCCGCTTCCCCGTCCCTGGAGGCGTTTCGGAGGCTGTCCATGAGCTTGTCAATGTACCTGATGATGATGCCCTCCTGCGCCCGCATCGAGCTGTCGGAGAAGCCGTGCGCCAGCGCCCGTCTGAACCGCTGGTGCTCCTCCCGGTCGGCGTTGAGGATGCTCTTTGGCAGGTCGTCGACGGTGGCGGCGAAGTGCTTGGACTTGTCCATCTCCGTCGTGCCGCCCTTGGTCCCCGGCTGGAAGCCGTAAATGTCCTTCCAGGCGTCTGCGTGCGTGATGGACAGATGGTGCGGGCCGATGCGGACGATGGGCCCGTACTTGTCGTGGAGCTGCTGGGTGCGGAAAGCCACCGTGCCTTTGGCGTTCTGAATCGCCCAGGGCAGAGACGATGCGCGCTGGAGTGCCGGTCCGGGGAATCTTCGAAGAGGATGGAGGAAGAGGTTGTAGCCCGCCGACAGCAATTGCCAGAGCACAGCCTGTTACTGTCACTTAGGCTGTCCGTTCAAGGTCGGACAACAAGAATGGGATGTTCAGAGGACGTCCTGGGCATCTTACCGTGGCCAGCACAATCTCCAGAATCTGGATGACATGCGTCCTTAGGACGCTCACGATATCCGAGATATTCAACATATTCGTCGAGGTCGGTTAGCCGTGTCAACCCCGCTCTGCTGGACGTCAGTGTTTCTCGCAGCTTATGTGTGTTTATATTGCCGAAAGATTGGTCCTTGCCGATGATCGCACTCTGTTCTAGACATGAGACTGGCGGCCTAATGCCCAACAAGTAGGGTTCTAGGATGGTCGCCTCGGTGTGTTTATTGGACCGGACCAATTGAGTATCTCTATCCGAACGCCGTTGCCCGCGTCAATAGTATTCGTGACACAACATGAGCGCACATAGGTCGTACCGTCTGATGTCTCGCCGCCGGACAGTAACCGTCTCGGCGGCCACGTCGCCACACTTAGTTCCCGAGACCGATCATGTTTGGATAAGCTCGTGTCGGGTTATGCTGTACGAAAGCTCCGCGCCCTCGTTTTCGTCATGTAGGATGGTCGGCGGCTTGCGGTCCGCCTGACGCCATGTGAATTGTCTTATAGATCTTGATAGAGCCGGTCTTGAACCTGTATGGCGAAACGAAAGTTCAACTCTGATATGATGAGACACCACTTGACTCTTTTCAAAGTTTCTGCGTGATTTATACTCCATCCTACGCGTTCGAATCGTGTAGAGGCAGGGGGTCAGTGGCTGAGGAGGTATGCATGCGGCTATCCATATTCCAACAAAGCGGGCGGAAAGCGTTCATCCGGCGTCGTGCATCTTCTTCCTGGGATCAGGCTTTCCGCTGCTTCATTCAGAAGCTAGAAGGTTAACAAAGTGTTTCCCATTGCTGGTGGTAGACGCGTCTGGTGTCTCAGATGGCACAATTCATCCTGTCATTTATGATTGCTCCTCTGTCGCCGATGATATCCGGCAGGAGATCTGCTAGATGTGCGTTGGTGTACTTTAAATGCTCAAGCATCCGCGGCTGTCACGCACACCACTAGTAGAGCTCTCATCTGACTACCCACATATATGTCTTATACATTTGTGGTTCCAACAATCCAAGCCATCTCATACGAAATATAAGAGGAACCAGCGTGTTGGCGTGTCTCGAGGCTTTGGTTTCCAATTGCTACCACTCCTGTCTTCCGCCCGAGTTGAACCCAAGACGGTTTTGCACAACCTCTGTCCAAGAGCTGCTGTCAATCTATCTCTTCATGTATGTAATCATAAGCCATACATCTTGACATGGCTGCCTAGGAAAAGCAAATCAAGTTTATTGTTGGTATGTTGTGTTGCTCACATTCGACGATTCTAGCCAACCATTGCTAGATTCGAGCTTGCTGTTCGACCAAACTATGATCATCATATTTAGATTGTGTCTTGCCCGGAAGGTCTGATCCAGACGAGCGAAATGTTGTATTTTTGCACCCTTTCTTATCGGGAGACAATTAAATGCCGCGTACGGACAGGGTGCTCAAACTATACTATTCTGTAATGTTAGGCTACTGTAGAGAAGGGGGGTACTAGGGGGCTACTAGGGCTTCTGTATGCCGGCCTCAGTTACTAGAACAATAGATATTCTAGTAATACGAGGCTTAAATATAAGTATAGAGCTATAGTTAAGTAAGGGGAAGGCTAAGTTTGAATAGTTATATAATATAGTATATATTTATTAAGAGATCTTATTATTTAGTATAAATTTAGTTTGATATATTTGAATTTCTATTTACTTTTAAGTATACTAACTAGTAGGATTATAATAATATTATATTAGAAACCTACTATTTAAGTAACTTAAAGATTTAAACTTAGTTTAATAGGAGAACTAATTCTTATAACTATTAGTAGTAGTATTAATAAATTAGAAGAATAATTATTCTTTTAGAATAATAGTAATTTATTTAAAATTAATTTAAATTAATTAATTAAAAAAAATAAAGAAGGTAAAAAAGAAGTAGAAGTTAGAAAAATTAATAGTATTATATAGAAGAGATAATTTAAAAGAGGGGAATACTAGAAGGTTTTCTATTTTTATATTTAATTTTAAGAGATAAAGAAAAGATTTTTTAATTAAATAGTTAGTTTTTATTAAGTATTAGGGGGGTAATTAGTTAGATTTTAATAATTTTTTATTTAAATTATAAAAATAGTTTAATTTAGTAAAAATTAATTTTACTATAGATAAAGATAAAGTTTAATATATAGGTTTATATTTAGAAGGTATTATATTTTATTAATAGATTAAATAGGTTATTATTATTTATAATAATAATATTAAGTAGGTTATTTAAATAGTAATAGAAGAATAG
>QAPG01000516.1:0-19193 GCA_004366825.1 Colletotrichum spinosum
AAATACTTATAAATAGCTAATATCTCCTAGAGGAAAAGATATTTTAAATTAAGCTTCTTCTTCTATATATTAATAAGAAAGTTATAAATAATATTACCTATATACTACTATTTTACTAAAACTTTAGTAAGAATATATAGTAGCTTACTTTTATATTTAAAAGTTAAAGTACTTTACTTAAATATTTAATAATAAATAATAGTTTAATTCTAAATTGATTAAGTAGTACTATATAATTTAAATAGAATCTAAATAATAAACATTAATAAATATAGTAAGTATATAGTAAAAAGATAATTTATACTATAATATTTCTATTTATTCTTCTTATAAAATAGATATTTTAATATATAATTACTAATAATATAAAGTAACTATTTTATATTAAGATAAAGTAAAGATAGATAGCTAAAGTAAGATAAATAGTCACTAAGTTCTAAGTATAGAAAACCTTTATTAGTAACTTCTTTACTATTATAAATAAATACCTAAAGGATAGTAGTAATAACTATAATATAAGATATTATTAAGGAATATATAATATAGAGATAATAAAAAAAAGAAAAAGAAAAGAGGAAAACAACAAACTAGGAATAACTAGTAAAATAATACAAAAAGATATTAGAAGGATAAAAATAGTATAAATGAAAAGTTAACAGATAATAAGATATATATAGAAGAAATAGATAATACTTACTAAATATATAACAAAATAATATAAAAAGCTATAATAAAGCTTGAAGAACTATTCCTACTAGAATAATACTATAAAGATTAAAAGTATTAATATATCACTAGAATAACAATAAATATATTTATAAATAATAGAAAGAATAACTAAGAAACTAATAATAATAATAACAAAAATCAATTCTATTATTTAAACTATAGAAATTATTTTAACAAATAATAGTACTAATATAAAGTAATTACTAATACTAAATATATATTTCATAACAAATAGTTAGTAATAATATATAGGCTTACGATAAATATTAGAAAATACATAATTATAGCCTTAAGGACCAAAGCTTTCAGAAGGGGGGATAGTTATAAGAATATACTAATAGGACTATATAGTATGCCTAGTAACCAGCTAGTTATAGCTACTAAAATACTAGAAAGAGTTTTCAGCTAAAGGATTATAATTTAAATCCTTTAAATAATAGTCTATATAATAATATAAACTCTACCTATATATTTAAACCTTTCCTAGTTAAAACCTTTAGCTATACTCTTATACTAGTATACTCTAGAGATTTCCTATTTTACTTTCATTAAGATATTTAGTAAAGGCTAAGTAGTATTAAATACTATTACAATATTAATAATATAGAATATAGGATAGCTATCTATATAGATAATATTAATAATACTTTTAAAACTAAAATTAATAATATAAATAGTAAACCAAATATATAGAGAAGCTTTATTATATATTTAGTATAAGTAGTAATACTTTTGAGTATTTTGAAACTAAAGTATTTAACTAAATATTTTATTCCATTAAAGATATTATAGAAATTTATAATAGCTAAATATTCAAAATAGTAGTAGAATTCCTATATTTTCTCAAAACATATATAGAGATAATAGTTTTCTTTTTATTAAGAACTATTATAGATATTTCTATTTTGAAATAATTAGTAGAATCTTTTCATTTTAGTAGAACTAGTTATAGATATTATTAAATATGATACTAAAGTAATCTTTATCTATAAAGTAGAATAAGAAAAAGGTATTATATAGTATTATATAAGATATTGTAATACTAAGAGATATAAAGCCTTTAATTATCCTTAGTATAATAATTAGAGAAATACTAATAAAGTATATTATTACTAGTTTGCTTTATAGAGATATAAAGAATAGAGAAAACTCAGTATCTCTTGAAATATAATAAACTATAGATATCTAGTAGAAAAGAAGTAAATAGTATTTAAGTCAAATAAGATATAATAAAAGGTAGTACTTAAATAATAGTCTTTAAGTATAAATATAAATATAAGAATTATAGAATTATTTCTATAAGTAGGAATACTTCTTCTTCTAAGGATATAAAGTATTATTCAATCTTAGATAGTCTTATGAATAATATTAATATCTTTCCCAAAAGCAATATTAAAAACTATTTAGAAGGAATAGTAATTTTATCTTGAAAATTATATTATACTTAGTATTAGATTATAGTATTATTATACTTATTACTTTAAAGCAGGTTTTCGAAATTATTATCTAAGCTATTAATACTTCTACAATTAATAAAGAAAGTTTAGTATACTATTATAAAGTATGTCTTAAGATTAATATCTAATATTATCTATTACATAAAATATATTTCTCTTTCAAAGATATCTTATAAACTAATAACTTATTTTACTATATATTTAAGACTTCTTACTTAAATACCTATTTACAAGAATAGGAGAAAGGTATTCTTCATTTAGTCTGAATAAATAGAAATACTATAACATATAGATATGGAAAAGATTTAATTATTCTATAGTATAGTATTTCGGGAATATTTCGAAAAGAAGTAATATATAATGAATTTAAAATTATATATTAACTTATTTCTAATTATTACCTCTATTATCCTAAATATATTATAGGTTTTGGATTAATATAATAATACTTATAATTGATTACAACTACTTATAGAGATTCTAAAATATTACTATAAAGCTGAAAAAGGTTAACTAATTTCTAGATATATTATGGATTATATTAATATACTAGAAGTAGAATACTATATCTATCTAGGGATTGAATAGAAAGGTTTTCTAGATACTTATGAGTTTTAACATAAAAGCCTTAGGGGTTTTCTGTTGCTTTTCTAGGTTTCTCAACTATAATGTCTTAAAAAATAGTATGTTACTAGTGAGAGATATTTAACTATTAATACTAATTATTTTTAAATGAATCTTGAATACAGTGAGTTATATATTTAAGTTATAAACTAAAGCAAGGGTTATTCAACTACTTAAAATAATACTTCAAAGCTTAAACTTGTTATATAACAGAATATACATATATTTATATATAGTATAAGATACTAAATTTAAAATAATAGTTGTAAAAGATATAAATTGTTATCTTAAATATATCATATGGGTTTCTCTTATATTCTATACTTTTATTATGTAGTTTTATAAAGTTTATAGTATATTTAGCTAAAGTATTATTAAAAGAAATAGTAAAAATAATATATAAAAGTATTTGAATTACGTTACGAAATATAGGCTATTATATCCATAATATAACTCGTATATATAGGGAAGCTCTATATTAGAAACGCTATGTAGTAGTAAGACTAATGACGGGAAGAAGGGGTATAATACTAATACAAGGAGTATAGGAGTTAACTAGCTATATTACTATCATTCTTTTTGAACTCTTTATAGCAAACTTATAGTAAACTCTATTTATTAAAATTCAACTCAGTTTTATAGACAAATAACTCAATATACTATATAGTAGATATAATATTTTAAAGGAAGTCTAAGTAGTATTTAAAGTTTATTAAAAGAATTAGGAGTTATTTCTTAAAAGCTTCAATAATGTTATTATTTTAAATATTCAAATCTTCTTATTTAATAAATCAATCAAGAATCTTATAAATATAGCTACTATTTATATTTATTTTAACTTTATAGTACATAGAACAATCGTAAATATAGTAAACCATTATAGTATTATTAACTTATTATATTGATTTGAGTTATTTTTTGAAATGTCTCTAGAATAATCAAAAAGGCTTTTAATCATATATCTTTATGTATTTACAGAGTGCTATATAATAGACTAAGAAAATTGAAGCTCTAGAAATATTACTTCCTAATACGTTATTATAGATAATCTCTTAAATACTCTTAAAGACATTAGTATTCATACAGGAGAGGAGATTTATAAATAATATAATACTTATCTTTAATATTATAACTTTATTAGTATTAGAAATATTTAAGGAAAACCTTTTTATTTCAAGAAGAGGATTAAACATTATTATTAGAGTTAAGAATTATATAAGGTATAATAAATCTTTAGCTTTATATAGAGAATATTTGGCATCTAGCTAGGACCTATACTTTAACCTACTCTATACTAACAGCTATAGCTATAGTTACTTTAGGTTTTTAAATGTTATCATATGATATATTTAACTTTAAGTTATACCATCCCTACTATTAGCTAGTAATAACTTCTATAATAGACTTTAATATATATACCTTTTTAGATACCTAATATACTAACTACTCCTAAGATATATTTAAAGTAATGAGAATTATCTTTAAATACTTTACTCTTAAGCGCTTGATTCTCCTTTATTATTTTGATTTTCCTTTTTATTCTACTAATAGCTTTATCTCCTAAAACTATATTCAGGTTAAATATGTTTTAATTTTTTAAAAGGTCTAGAGAGAATAGTAAAATTACTTTTATATAAAGTTAGCCCTTTTAGGCTTTATAAAAATAGTAATAGTTCTTATACTTATTAATAACTTTTAAAAGGTCAATATTTATATTACGATTATAGGGGTTAAGTATAATAATAATAGTTAGGAATAGTCTATAAGTAGTTCTTATTATTATTAGTAGTAGTATTATTATAGAATAGTTAGCTAGTCTTCGTCTATTATTCTTTTTTATATCTATAACTAGTATAATAGGCCTAAGCCTAAGGCTTCTTTTATTATATAAGTAGTATATATATAAAAACTACAGGCCTATATCTATAGTATTTATCTTCTAAATAGTAGTAGGAGATTTATAATTTATATACCACTCTACTTTTTAAATTTCAGAATATTAGTTCTATAATTTGTAAGAATGAGTATAGTACTAAGTCTATTATATAGCTATACTAGCTTATATAAAGCCTAATCGCTCTATTTATATATATTCAAGCGTTTTACTCTTATTTGAATAGATCATACTTTTTAACAACCTACATTTAGACTATATACTATATTATTTATGTATTATAATTATAAGTTTAGTTTTATTCAATTTATTTTTAAACTACCTTTTATTTATTAATATAAAGAAAATCCTTTTCAATCTATCTTATTAATTCTGTAATAAACTGTTTAAAATAATATACTTAACTATTAGTAGTCTGAATATGATAGTAAAACTATTTAATGACTCTAATTTTAACTATTGATATATTATATTATAATTCTATATAACGAGTCTTGATATCTAGAAGTACTTTAATTTAAATATTAAACTCGATTTCAATATCTTAAAACTAATTAATCTATTTAATATTAATAAATAATTTATCTAAGAAAATACTACTTAATAAATGACTATAAGTACTAAACTCTTTAATCTTAATACTAAAGGTATTTTTCATTATTATATAATAGATCTTAAATTTTAAATAGTTTAGAAATCTAATTATAAGGAAATAAAGAAATGTTATAATATAATTGAGATATAAATTAATATTACTATTAATAATAACTATCTAATACCTACTTAAATAGAACTCCTTGATAATAATAGTCTTACTTTTTAGATATTTCTAAAACTTCTAAAATATTAATATATATAAAATATTTTAATTATATAGTAATAAGTTAGAATAGCATATAAGAAATTCTTTAAAAACGCTAATTTAAATATCTCTAGTTTAATTTAATATAATAAGTCGTATACTATTTATTTTTAAACTATTATATGTTAGATTCACAAAATCTTGAAAATGCTTATANTTTAATTATATAGTAATAAGTTAGAATAGCATATAAGAAATTCTTTAAAAACGCTAATTTAAATATCTCTAGTTTAATTTAATATAATAAGTCGTATACTATTTATTTTTAAACTATTATATGTTAGATTCACAAAATCTTGAAAATGCTTATAGTTAAAAAATAGTTTTAAATACTTAGTTAATATATTTCACCTAATTAGATTATAACTTAGTATTAAAATATTATTAAGAGAGAAATTCTAAATTTAGAAGTTGATAGTCTAATTAAATATAGAGAGGTTTTATTTACTTTATTTTATATTAATAAAACCTTAATAAAAAGCTATAGTAGTATACTATTCATATTAATTATACTTATAAGAAAGTTAGATAGTATATTTTGATTTAAATTAAAATATTTATATAGTTTTAGAAGTTATCTATACTTTTTAGAAGATTATAAATAAATTAAATATATTATAATAAGTTTATATATTGGATTCTTTAATATTTAAATAATAATGACTATTTAAAATAATATTATAAATAGGGTAAATAATTTAGAATTATATTTTCTATATTAGAAGTTAGTTAAAGAAGATAGTTAAATTCTCAAGGATATATTAATAAAGCTAAAGAAGTATTTTTAGATATCTTAAAAGTTAAAATAATTCTTTTAAATAGTAAATCTAATAGTAGTAACTACTATCTTTCTAATTTGACATATATAAATATTAATATTTTTCTTTTTAACAAATTAATTATAATCCCTCCTAAGATTTTCTTAACTATCTGAAAACTTTACTTATTTTTAGTAAGTATAGTATTTCATAGTTATAAAATAGTTTATACTACTAATTTAATAGACTTTTGTAAAAAGGGATTTTTTAAATTGAATAATAAAATAGATATAATATAATATAACTTAATTAATTTCCCTATAGTTAGGTAAGATAAGTAGGTAATTAAGAATACTTTTAACAGTCTAAAAGGGAATAATATGCTAGATTTAATATTAAATAATATTTCTTATATTACAAATTTCTATACTAATATTATTTCAAAAGCTCTATTTCCTAATAAGACTAAAATCTAATATATAGGTTTTAATCATATTTCGAGATTTAGCCTAATTGATTAATCTATTATTACGAAATAGTTATTCAGAAAGTATGATTTTATATTCCTGAAATATAAACTAGTTTTAAATTATCTTATAGTCTATTTGAATAATTTAAATATTATCTTAAAAAGTCTAAATCTATTATTTTTTTTACTTTCGCCTTAAGATAATCTTCCTAGATATAAAGTCTAATAATACCTATATATAATACCTTTAAGTAAAGTATTTCAAATAAAATACTCTTAAGTATTTAATTTTTAATATTTAAAAGGTAAAGAATATAAGATTAAAGTAATCAGACTATTCTTATTATATAGAAGCTTATTCTTAATAGGTAATCTCTAGATAGATTTTAGAATTATAATTAGTTTGCTTATTCTACTATATAACCTAAGATCTATTCGACTTTCCTAAGGCTTATATAGGCGACTCCTAAGTATTTCCTATTAAAAGTAAATCTTTAAGCCTATTTTTTATATTTATACTACTTAATAAAACCTATAAATTAATCTCTTAAGTAATAATAATATTTAAAAGATAGTTTAAAAAATAAAGAAATCTTTTAATTTAGAAAACTTGATAAGATATTAAAAGAATAGGAATAGTAATCAATAGATAGGTTAGTTACTAAAAATAAATAATAAAATAAGAAATTAATTTTAAGCTATTTCTTTCTTATATCAAAGAGTTAGTTAGAATAAGTAAGTATATTAGAAAAGAACTAATTACTAAAAGAATAGAAATATAAGAAGCTATTAGACTACTATTTAAATTATAAGTAGAATTAATTTAAACAATAGCTGTATTATATAGTATATTTCTAAATGTTTAAAATAATTAGAAATTACTATATAAAGTTAAAGAGGTTTAGTATAAATAATATTTTTATTAGTCAGTATTAAAATAAACTTTAAGCTTTTATTAAGACTTATAATCTTACTAGGGATAGATTTATCTTTATAGCTATTAAGTATACCTATTTAAGAAATATTATAAATAAGGTATTTTCAAAATATTATTTAAAGTTAAACTAAGGGGATAAATTAAATACCTAGTAGGTTATATTCTAAATACCTAAAATATCTATAAGATTTAGATTCCTATGTTTTAAAAAGTTATGATCATTTAAAATATTAAATTTAATAAAATAGACTTTTACTTAAGATAAAACTTATATAAAATATTTATAAAGGAGATTATAAAACTCCTAGTTAAATTAATTACTAAAAAGTAAGATAATTCTATTCTTAAAATAGTTAGATATTTTAAGATAGTAAGAATATTTAATAGAAAGCTTTTTCTTCTCCTAGTTATCCTATTAATATTAGAAATAACTTAAGATATTAAGTTAAACTTAGAGTTAGTTTTAAAGATTAATAAAAGAAGTTTAATTTTATTTAAATTAATACTTAAACTAATAAGAATAATCTAGATTTCTAATTAACTTTAATTAGATAAAGTGATTCGAGGTAAAAATTAGAATTTGAGAGGTATATTAATAATTAGAGAACTAGAAAGTATATTTAAAGCCAAATATGTAGTTAGTTAAAAAGGATATTTATTCTAATTAAATAAAAGAGTAATTACCTTAAGATTCCTATTAAGCTAATTTAAAAACAAACTGAATAATGGCTTTAGACTTAATTAATTAAGTTAGATTTAACTGCTTAGGAATCTAGCCAACTATATAGAAGTAGATAATAATAATAATTAGAGCTAGAGATTAATATTAATAACTATATAATATTTTAGAAAGAATATGATAATAGTATTTTATACCTTATAGAATATAAATAAGATATTTTTACTAATACCTATTTACCTATTTAGTAGTAAAAACTGGATAAAAATAGTTTTAACCTTTTAATTATATTCTTTATTATTTAAAATATAATATTAAAGAAGGAATATCCTTCTATTGTAATTTAAATATATTTTAATTAACTAATTATATTACTAAAGACTTAGAAAGATATTACTAACTTTCTAGAATTATTATAAAGGTCTTTTATCAAAATAGTAAGAATCAAGATTATAAAGTTAAGAAAAGAAATATCTAGTAAGAAATAGATTATTAGGATATTAAGATTAAAACCTTCTTCTTTTTAAGTTGGTTTTTATTTATAAGATAGGTATAAATAACTTTTTAAAATAATATAAGGTGAAGATTAATATATATAGAAATATATAACTAGTTAATTTATTATAAAATATATATATAGTAATACTAACTATTTAAACCTTTTAAGTAGCTATAATAATTATAATATAATTTAACTCTAAGGTCTTATGGTTTAATATTATTGATATATTTCTAAATATTATAAGAAACTCTAACAGACTTCTAATAATATCTAAATTACTAAATAGATTTAAAGTAATAAGATATTATATAAAATTCAAATAAGTTTTTTATAAGCTTGAAAATATACTCTTTCTTTAGTATAAACCCTTTTATATTATTTTCAAACCATTAGGCTTTTAGTTATATTTAGAAAGTCTTTGTCTATTTAGAAATAAGAGTTTAAATAATAATATTCGATTCTATATAGATAATATTCTTCTCTTATATTAAAAAATAAATAAAGAGAATATTTTTAGAATTATTACAAATATAAAATAAACTTATAGATCTAGGAAATAAAGTTTTATTAAGTATTTCTTAGAAGTTTAAAGTATAAGAGATTATAGGTTTCAAAAGATTTACTTAGTTTATAATATATATATTATGAAAATCATAAAACGCTTTAATTTTATATATGAATTAATTCTCATAATACTACTTCTAATAGTACTCTTTTTTATGAATTCTAGTTAAGTTTTATTGAAAATAACTTATACGTATTAAGTAAAGGTTAATTTAATTCTTTATATTTTGATTATAATATAACTAGATATTTTATTTATATATTTTTAATCTTTAAGATGTTTTATAGATTCTTCTTAAGTCTATTAAAATATAATTAACTATATAACTTAATATTCTATAAGATAAGATTTTTAGTATTATCATTCAGTAGTTAAGGAAGTATTAATGGAATTTCTTAAATACTTCTAATTACTAGAAATACTCTTTTTACAGATTATAAAAGAATTTAAAACTTAAATTATAGCTATATTATTCTTTTATTTCGAAGACTAATCTAATAAAACGTTACTTAATAAAGTATTATTATAATATTTCAAAAAACGTTATACCCGCTTGACGGAGTAGTTTAATATCTAGCTGGCTCTTATTATTATAGTAAGAGTAGTAGGTTCGAATCCTATAGTAGGTAAGTGTGACTAGAAGCTATATACCTTCTAATTATATAAACTATATAGTAACTACTACTAGCTATTAGCTCTTACTATTAGTTATTAATACCTAGTAACTATTAATAGCTAGTAATAAGTATTACTAGCTAGCTAGTATCAGTATTATATAACTATAATATTTTCAAGAAGTAATTATAATAAATAGGTTTATACTTTTCCTATTTATTAGTAATTATATTAACTAACTATATTATTACTACTTAAGCTTTCTTCTTTTTGAATAGTTCCTCAGCTTTAGTATTATCTATAAGGTTGATAAGGTAATAGCTAACTACTAGGTATAGCTTTCTTTAAAGGGTCCTAAGAGGTATATGACTTTAAATAGATTAAAGACTTTTAATATAACTATAAAAAACGTTATAATATTAAGAAAACTATTTTGAGATATTAATTTTAATTTTAGATATATTTAGAAAATCTATCATAATAATTATTAAACTATTGAACTAATACTTTTAAATAGTAAGTATCTATTTATTAGACTATAATATATAGATATTTAATAAATATAGTTATATTAAGAATATTTAAATAGTAATTTCAAAGTTGTTTATATACTTGTAGTTTTAATATTAGTAGATAGACTTATAAAGAATTCAATTTAAATAAAGTTTCAATAATTTGAAATATGTCTTAATTTTATGGATCTATAAATAATATCTTCCAGACTGGCTAAAATAGATAATGAAAGTTCCTAAAGTATTTCTTATTTATTTAAATAATATAAATAAGAAATCTAGATACTTATTTTACTTCTTAGTAAAGGGATTCTATAATAATAATATGAAAAGAAAGAAGATAGTAAAACTCCCTAAGCTACTTATATAGAATAAAACTGTTTATTTAAATTTGTATTTAATTTCAAATAAACTATTTAAATTTCGAATTCTAAATAGGTAAGTAAGAAGTTGTAATTAGTATATAAAAGGTTACTTAAGGAGGTATGGAAACTTAGTTATGTCTTCTCAAAATAAATATAAGTATAGACGCCTATACTAAAAATAGAGGGAAGTTACTATACCTAGTAGCTAGAATACTAAAATTAAAGTTATAACTTCTAAATCTTCTTATAACTAGTTAAGATATAGAAGTTTAAATAATAGGAAACCTAGTTAAGGGTACTAAAAGCCTATGGGTATAACTAGTAGTAGATAGTTAGATAAATAGTAGTATTTAAAATAGTTAAGTAATAGTAGGTTATATAATAATTAGAGTTCGAGTAGTAGAGTTAGAAATACTTTTATTCTTAAGGAAAATTAATTTGAACTTTTTCATTATTAAGAATAAAGTACGGTTGAGAATAACTTCTTTATATTAGTAACTTTCTTATTTTCAACTATAAAAAGTTAGATTTAGAATTAAAATTTTGATTTCAAGTTGAATTACGTATTTTATGATTATTTAGAATTGAAATAGTATTAAAATACTTCTTAAGTGTTTTATAGGTTTTATTAGAAATTAGAATATAGTATTTTCTTAATTTAGACTTACATTAATAATAGTAAATAGAAGGTGAATTTTTACTTCTAATATTAATAGCATAAAAATAGCTTCTATACGAGAAAGTAAAGTTTAAATTGTAAATAGTATAAAGAATAATTTAAATAAACTAAGTATTACTAATTATTTTTATCTAAAGAAGATAATCTTTACGCTTCTTAGTAGTTTTATCTAAATTACTTTTTTTAGATAGAGTGGATTCTATAAGAATATCTTTAGAGACACTAGACTTTTTATTTAGTTTAGCTAGTTAATATTTAGCATTTTTAACTTAATACTGAAGGTTATTTATTTTAGATAAAACCTTTCAATTTCTAATTGAAATAGACTTCTTTATAGGGTTTTGATATAATTCTAATATATTTCTTTAGAGGTTTAATTAGTGTATCAATATTATCTTCTTTATCTTCCTCTTTATTTATAATAGATTTAGGCTCCTCCTCCTAAGTCTTATTTATAAAACTATTAGTTAAATTGTTCTTTCTATTTTTAAAAAGAAGTTTAGGAATAGGAACTTTTCTAAAGCGACTATAAAGAAATTTAGAGCTAATAGAAGTAGTAGACTTCTTTAAAATAAAAAATAACCTTTTAATATAACTATTCAATTTTAATATATTAAAAGCTTTAAATAGTAGAAATAGTAATAAGTATTTTTAAAATTTAGGAAACTTAGTAAAATAGAGATAAATCAAAGGTCTAAGTTGTAATACTTTAGTTTTATATTACTACTAATCATTATTTAAATCAGAAGAGGATAGATAAGAATTATTAATATTAAGAATTTATATTTAAATCTGAATAATAGACTAGTTGTAAATAAAAATACTAAAGATAATAAGAGTATTAATAGTAGAGAGAATAAGAAGAAAATAGTAGTTATAGACTAAGTTATAAGAAATAAAAAGAATTAGAAAATATTAAATATAAAAGGTCTTTTGAAAAGAGCGAAAGAAAAGGTTTGGAATCTAAAAGTTCTTATTATTAATATTTAAATAAAGATGAAAAATAGCCAATATAATTTAAGAATCTGATTTTTTATTACTTTCTACGTTGGAATTAAGAAGTATCTCTCTAAATATAGTAATAAATTAGGTGAAGATTAGTATAAGTTTATTTGATAGAGAAGTTAGATTAAGAAAGATTAATAGATTAATTATAATATTATATAAAGCTTCAGTTTTAGTAGTTTTCTTTTAGTTTTAGTAAGTTTATCTTATAGTTAAAACATCAGTAATAATTGATATATGTTACTTTATTTAAAATTTATTATATAAAATTTATACTAATAAACATACTACTTATAAATATAAAAAGGCGAGTACTAAAGATATTAGGATAAGTAAGAAGAAAGAAAGTAATAATAAAAGATAATAAGAGGATTATTTTGATATATTAAAATAAGAGATAATTATTAGTTTTAGAAAGTACTAGCTAAGTATTCTTACTCATATTTATAAAGATAGTTAAATATATAATAGATTATAATAGGTTTATTATGATAAATAATTTCTTTTATATAACTATTCAAAAAATTATTTTAGAATACTATTTATCTTATTTTATTTATAATAATATATTACTTAGGATTTAAGAATATCTCTAGTAGCTTTATTACTAAGGGGATATATAAGAATAAGTATGGCACTAAGTCTACTATTTAATTATACTAGTTTATATAAAGCCTAATTGTTTTATTTATATATATTTAAATACTTTACTCTAGTTTGAATAGACTATACTGTTTAATAACTTATATTTAAACTATATACTGTGTTATCTATTTATTTTATAATTAAAATACTGTTTATACTATAAATCTGTAAATATAATACTTTTTATTCAATATATCTTTCTAGACTTTCCCTCTTATTTTCTATTACTATAAGATTGGATTTAGGAGAAGTTACTTTATTCATTTATTTTAGTTATTCTAGTTTACCTAGCTATTATTTATTTCAATATTATCTAGAGGCGGATTTATCTCTATTTAATCCCTTATAAATCAGAATAAAGAAGTATTCTTATACTATTTTAAATAGATTGAAGTTAGAAGATATAATATATTAATTACTATTATCCTAACTTACTAGATAACACTAAGAACCTTAAGATTTATAGATGGAAGTTTTTTAAATACTAAATAGTTATAATAGGCCTACTTATAGACTTAATACTCATAAATAGTAAGGAATAATGATTATATTCTAATTATAAATTAATAGGAAGGCGAAAGATTCTAAAAGCGATATGGGAAACCTAAAGACTTATCTATCTTCTTTATAAAGTAGAGTTTATTAGAAAAGATAGATAGATAGGTAAACTAACAGTTAAGTTATTACTATAGATAACTTTGAAATCAAGAGAAATATAATATGATAAAAGTAGTTTTCTCAATATAAGGACTTATTTAAGATATTCGTAATAATAATAGTGAAATAGAAGGAGAAATAGTGATTCGATTAATAGTATAATTAGCTATTTCTAACTATTATCATTAGTTAATCCGGAGGGTAATATACGCTATATGTAATCGTAGTATATAGGTACAAACTAGAGTTCTAGTTATTTATTATTATTATTATTCTTATATTATATGATATATAATGCTATATAAAGCTCTAGATTTATAGTATAGTAATTACTTACTAATTACTATATATTAAGTTATAGCTAGTACTAAGTACTTAGTACCTATTATTAGTAAGATATAGAAAGTATAGTACTATATATATAGTAATATATATAGTTACTATATACTTAATAGTACAGTATAATTAATATTATAATAGAGCTAGGCTTATGAATAGCTATAGGTATATATTATAAATAGGCTTATAGTAATCCTAAGTATAAATAGGATAGTTTGTAGTATATAGGTAAAAAGAATTAACTTCTCTTCTCCTAATATTTCAGGACTTACTATTTAGATAATATTGATTCTTGGATTGTAGATTTACGAATCAGTTGTTTTTTTCTTCGAATATTTTTCAAAGATTTTCTATCTATTTTTGCCTTTTTTATGAAATTATGTATATATAGTATATATAAAGCTTTTTCAAGTATTATAGCTAGGAGTAATTAGTTAGTTTTAATTAGTTAGGTCTTTTTAGTTATAGCTTATTTTAATAGTATTTAGAGGCGGATTATTCTACTCTTAATTCTTATAAATTAGGATAGAAAGGTATTTTTATACTATTTCAATAAATAAGTTAATATAATATATAATAAAAATATAAGATATTATCTAACTTTTAGATAAAATAGATAAATAAGTTTAAAAGATAATATATTTTATTAAGAAAGTAATTCGTAGATTTATATAAGTTGCGAGAAGGATAAGTAATAGTTATATTTATACTTTTTAATAAGTAGATAGTTTAGAGACCTAGAAAACCGACTTAAGTTAGTATTTATATAGTTTTATCTAATAAACTAATATGATTTAATATTATAAAATTAGTTTTAGTAAATTATTTATAAATTAAATATATAGTTAAATAAGATATTCCTCTTTTAAAATTCTCTTGAAATAAGAGTAATAAGATAACCATTTTAATAAAATAAAATAAAACAATAAAAATAAATAAATAAGATTAAAAAAGTAGTCTTATTAAACTAATAAGTATAATAGGATTAACTTATTTATCTAGAAGATAAGGATAAATAAATAGATATTTTAAATACCCCCTTAAGGAAAATATAGCTCTTAGGGAAAATGATATATAAAATAGTTATATATAATACTTTAGATATTTTCTTAAGGAAAGTATGGTTCTTAGGGAAGATGACATATAAGATAGTTATATATATATAACTAGGGATACCTCTAGTTTTAAAAAAACAGATAATATTAGAATATCTATAAATTAACTAATTTAAGAATATTTTAGAAACTTCTTAGAAGATTAATATATAGGATTGAAATAAATATAATAAGATAAAAATAAAAAGGAATAGGCAACTTATTTTTTTACTTACTACTTTTATTATTAATAAGTAATTAGAAAGAATATTCTTATTATTTTACTATTAAAATAATAATNTTATTATTAATAAGTAATTAGAAAGAATATTCTTATTATTTTACTATTAAAATAATAATAATTTTATTTAGATAATAAGATAGTATAAAATAAAAATAACACTTAAGTTAAACTTAGTATAGAAGCTTCTTTCTTAGTTCTAACTATTCTTTTATTTATAGGTTTTATATTTAAAAATACTTAGCTATAAGTTTTAGATATTTCTAAAGATTTAAGTAATACTTATTTAGAATATATACCTGGGAATAATCCTACTATTAATACTTTAAGACTACAGGCTGAGGTTCTATTAAGATATATTAATATATCTATAAATAGTACTATATTTTTATTGATAAATTATATCCTAATAGTAATTAATTATTTAATATTAGTGAAAATATTTTACGTTTAGCTTATTATAGCTACTATATCTCTTTAGTCTAAAGGAGCTCTTAAGTTTATTAGTAATAATATTTCTAATTTCCTAAATAAGTATAAATCTTTTATTAATTTATCTTATAAATTAGAATTTAATATAATTAGAAAGGTTTATATATATTATACTTTATAGCTTAAAAAGCTATATTATTTATTATATCTATTAAAGTAATTTAAACTAAAGCTAAAAAGATCTTTTTAAGTATATATAGATTTATAGATCTAACTCCTAATTTAAATCTAAATAAAAAACTTAGAGTTCTTATTATAAGGGATTATTTAAAAGAAGATAATTTTATAGGGATTATTCTTCTCCTAATTATAATTAATAATTTTTAAATCTATATTATTACTAGAAGGGATTCTAATTTTTTTAATTAGGAATTAATATATATTACTATATATAAAACATTTCTTAGAATACTAAGGGAAATAGTTTATAATCTTTATTATAAATTTTATAAACTTATTAATACTAACTAGAGAACTTTTAAAATTACTCTTATATAATAAGGAAAAGACTAGATTTTAATAAAATAGCTTATAGGATAACTAAAAACTATAACTTCTAAAGTATTCTTTCTTAAGGAAATAAAAATAGTTTTAATAAGACTAAAAATAGTTTAAATAGTAAAAAAAGTAAAATTATTTAAAAAAAGTATTATTATAAAAACTAAAGAGTTAGTAGATATTTTTAAAGGTTTATAAGTTAATAGTATTAATCTTTTTATAGAAGATTAGATATCTGTAATTTATAGTATTATTAAGAGATAGAATAAGATAGTAGTTTATATTAAAATTTATATTATATTAATTAAGTTTAGATTAACTCATTATTTTTATATAACTAATTTATAGATTTAATAAAGAGGTAATTATATAACATTCGTATATAGAATAAATAAAATCTATAGTAATTAAACTTTTTTATTTATATAGATTTATTTTTAATACTAATATATAGATAATTATAATTATTAGTAGTATAGATAAATAGGATATTATATAGTATTTTGTAATTAGTTAATTACTTATTAGACTTATAGTATTCATTTTTATATTAAAGGTATTTATTATATTAGTTATTAGAGAGATAATAAGATAATAGTAGAAAAAGGTATTTTTAATGAGGAATATAAGAAGAAATAGGAAGATATTAAGACTATCTTTATATATATTACCTAGAGACTTTAGACTTTCCTAAGGGAAGCTAAAGAAGCTGAGAATTTTAGATTATGATGTTTTCTTAATTTTTAGTAAATTCTCTAGGATTAGAAGAAGTATTAAATAAGTATAGATAAAGTAGATAAGAAGTTTATTAAATAATAATAATATTAAAAGTAAGTAGAAGAAGTTTATATAATATTTAGTATTATAGTTTTAGATTTTATTTATATTATTATTTTAGAAGATGATATAAAAATAACTACTAAAGAAGTTATTATAGTAGATAGATTAAAGTGTAATATTATAAGATTTATACTTTATAATTTTTATAAGTCTTAGAGAGAGTTATTTATAGATTTATATAGTAAAGACTACTAACTAGCTTAATTAGAGCTAAGAATTATTAAATTAGATTAAAATAATAATAAATTTATACTACTAATTAATTTAATTTTTTAAGAAATAATTATTATTAAATAGATATCTAATTAATTAGTATTCATTATAATACTAATAGATACTAAGATCTAAGTAATAATTTATTATATTTATTTTAAAAAGCTAGAAGATAGGTTTTAGTTTTTAAAGATTTCTTTTAAAAAGTCTAACTTATATATATTTAAACTAACTATAAGTATATCTAAATAATAGTTAAAAACTATTAGAATAACTAAGTAATAAGAGAGGTATTTATTATAATAGAAGAAGAATTTATAGATATATTTAATAAAATAGGGGAAAAAGAAGTAGAAATTTAAGTTTAGATAGATAAGTAGAACTAATAATATACTATTAAATAATTAATAATATAATTTAATAATAAATAGAAGATAGATATAATAATACTACTTAATTTATAGATATAAGTAATATTAGTTATATTAGTTAATAATATAGATATTTAGGTTATAAGTATTATAATAGAGTTTATTAGTACTAAGGAGAATTCTATTATTAATTTTACTATAATTTATAATTTTACTATAATTTACTTCTAAATTAATATTTAATTTATAAACTTAAAGAATTTAAAATTCTAAAGGATTATTAATATTAGTTTGGTAATTAATATTATTACTAAAAATTATATTTAAGAAAAAGGTCTATTTAATAGAATAATACCTATATATTTAGAGTTATAAGGTATTATAAATATTAAGTAAACTATAGATTTCTATAGAGTAATAATAGAGAATATCTATATTAGAAGATATTATATTCCTAATATTAGATTTTTTATTATATTTAAAGGGATAGTTATAAAGGATTTAGTCTTAAGAGTACTATTTATTATTAAGATTTAAATAATATTTTAATATATATCTAATTAGATTATTAGTTAGATTTAATCTAGGAATATTTATTTAAATATCTTCTTATTTTTTGATATATATAATTTAACTATAATATTCTAGGATATTATACTAGACTTAAGAAATTTTAATTATATTTAATATATATATTTTCTTCTTCTTTCTATAAGAAAAGGAAAATAGGAACTATTATTAAAAACTACGAAATAATAGTAGGCGAATAAGATATAAAAAAAGAAAACTAGTATAAAAAGATTATTAATATAGTATATATAAATTCTTAAGAAATATTAATAGTACCAAAGTTTAATTTATTAAAAAGTATAGAAGACTTAATAGATAATAATAAAGAAGTAATTATAATAATAGATAAAACTAATAAGGAGTTTGAAGTAATTTTAGAAGTTTTAATTTAGAAAACTATTAAATTAAAAATTAAAGATATTTATAGTATTATTATATCTTTAGGAAAATATAGCTTAAAGTATTTATCTTATAAAAGATAATATTTTTATAGTTTTTATAGATTTTTATAATATAAATAATAAGTTTATATTAGAGATTTTAAGAGATAGAAGAAGTTTCATTGTAAGGGATAGGATATT
>QAPG01000517.1:0-18868 GCA_004366825.1 Colletotrichum spinosum
TAGACTAAGTTCTATTTACCTTTAAGATAAAGCTTTATACTATTAATATAAAGGCTTTTTACTATTAATATAAATTAACTTATATTCTCAATATAAGTATAATAAGACTTAATTTACTCGTATTAATAAATAATCTTAATATATTAAATATAACTATTATAGGAATAATACTTCTATAAATATAGATATTTCTAATATAATTAGATAGCTTTTAAAACTCCTATAATTATATTACTATAATATTCTAAAGTATCTTATAATTAGATTATAATAAAATATTAATCTTAAAATATTATCTAATTAATACTTAGTTTCTAATATTACTAGTTTAATATAGTAACCTATAGGATAGTTAGATAATTTTCTTTTAAATATCTATAAACTACTTATTTATTATAGAATTTAGAATAATTCTATTTAAATCATATAATTATATTATTATAATACTCTAAAATATCTACTCATTAGTATTATAATAAAGTATGAATATTAAGATATTATCTAATTAATACTTAGTTTCTAATATTACTAGTTTAATATAAGATCTTATAAGATAATTAGACAACTTTCTTTTAAATATCTATAAACTACTTATTTATTATAGAATTTAGAATAATTCTATTTAAATCTAATTTAATATACTAATAGCTTTAGTTATAATACTTCTAATTAGATATTTCTATATCTATCTTATAATTATCTTTTTATAAATAGTTATATAAATTCTAAAGAGATTTTAATTCTATTGCAAAAATATAGTTATAGAATACTAATAGATTATAGAATACCTAGTTTTTATAAATATTCTATTTTATTCTATTTTGAAGAAATTCCTAAAGGTTCTTAACCTTAGAATCTGAATAGTTATTTTTAGCTATATATATTAAGGTTTAGTCTTAATAGATTTCTCCCTAATTATTATTATAAGGTTATCTATTACTATAAGGTTAAATATTAGAACGAAAGGTAAAACGATTTATAATAATAAGTAATTTCATTATTATTCTAATTAGCTATAAGCTCGTATTAATATAAATACTATTATTAGGTAAAACCTGTAGTTAAATCAATATATAGAGTGAAGAGTTTAGATACTATTCTTAGTATAAAGTGGAAGTAACTAAATGTATTGATATATCAATATTGGAATATTATCTGATTAATACTTAATTTTTAATATTATTAACTTAATATAATAAATTATAAATAAACTAGATAATATTCTTTTAAATATCTATAAGCGATTTATTAATTATAATGTTTAAGATAATCTTATTAAAGCTTATTCTAATAATATAAAAACTTTAATTATAATAATTATAATCAGATACCTCTTTATTTATTCTATAAATTCTTCTTATAAATCATTATATAGATTTTAAAAAGACTTCAATTCTATTATAGATAATATAGAAGAATCATAAATTTTACAATACCTAGTTCTTATAAGTATTTTACTTTATTCTATTTTTAAGAAGTTCATAAAGGTTCTCAACCTTATACTTTTAGCAGTTATTTTTAATTATATATATTAAACCTTAATCTTGATAGAACTCTCTTCCATTGTTATTATAAAGTCTTCTATCACTATAAGATTATATTTTAAAACTAAAAGTATAATTATCTATAACAATAGGTAATTTCATTACTATTTTAATTAGTTATAAGTTAGTATTAATATAAATATTATTATTAAGTAAAGCTTATAGTTAAATCTATATATTAGGTAATGAGCTTAGATATTATTCTAACTATAAAGCAAAAGTAACTGGACATATAATATGAGTTTATTACTTTTAAGATATTAATAATAACTTCTATATTAAACCTATAGTTACTTTTCAAATAAAGTTAGGTTAATATAATACTTTACTATTTATTTAGTATTAACAATAGTTTTCTATACTTACTTCAATGTTACTAACAGTTACTATTTAGTTTATTCTATTAAAAATAGTATTCAATTTATAAATACTAAAATAGCTTAGCTTCTTATAAAATTATTATACTTTTATTTCTATAAAAAGGTTAATAGTTTTATTATTGAAATCTTTTTATATTAACAATTATAAAAGTCTCTAGGTTTATATAGAGAACATTTAGCCTTTAGCTGGGATGTATATATCAAGCTACTATAGAGAAGAGGGGTACTAGGGGGCTATTAGAGCTCCTATATACTAGTCTCAACTATTAGAATAATTGATATTCTAGTAATATAAAGCTTAAATATAAGTATAAAGCTATAGCTAAGTAAGGGGAAAGCTAAGTTTGAATACTTATATAGTAAAATATATACTTATTAAGAGATCTTATTATTTAGTATAAACCTAGCTTAATATATTTGAACTTCTACTTATGTTTAGATATACTAACTAATAGGATTATAATAATACTATATTAAAACCCTATTAATTAAATAATTTAAATGTTTAAGTTTAATTAAATAAGAAAACTAATTCTTATAATTATTAATAGTAATATTAATAAACTAAAGGAGTAGTTATCATTTTTGAATAATAGTAATCTTTCTAAAACTAATTTAAACTAATTAATTAAAGAAGAAGTAAAGAAATTAAAAAAGAAATAGAAATTAGAGAAATTAATAATATTATATAGGAGAGATAATTTAGAAGAAGGGAATACTAGAAGGCGTTTTATTCTTATACCTAACTCTAAGAGATAAGAAAGAGACTTTTTAGTAAAATAGTTACTTTTTATTAAATATTAGGAAAGTAGTTAGTAAGATTTTAATAATTTCTTATTTAAAGTATGAAGATAGTTTAATTTAATAGAAGATAACTTTATTATAGATAAAGATAAAGTTTAGTATATAGGCTTATACCTAGCGGGTATTATATCTTATTAGTAGATTAGATAAATTATTATTATTTATAATAATAATGTTAGGTAGAGTATTTAAGTAGTAGTAGAAAAATAGTTAAGGTTTAGTATAAATAATAATAATACTTAAGCTATTATATAATAGCTAAATTAGATATAATTTACTAGAAGGTTAAGTAATCCTGCTAATAGTTTATGAATATATATAAGTCTTTGAAAATAGAATATCCTAATATTTAAATAAAGAAGCCTTACATTATTAATATTATTAGCTATTTATTACTTAAGTTAAAATGTATAATTATAAATAGAAACCCATTAACCATATATTAGGAACTAAATTATATCATTGAAAATATAGAAATAGTTAAGTAATATTTAAATCGATTTATCCTAATAGAACCTATTTTTAAGATATTAGAGTAGAAGAATTATAAACTATTAGTTATATAAATAGTTATCCTAATTTCAAAGATAAATAGGGAAAACTCATTAAAAGAATTATTCTTTATAATTATATTTCTACTTAAGATTAAATCAGAAGGGATTCTATAGCTCTAAATAGCTATTCTCTAGAAGCTATCTAAATATTATAATTATAAGAAGATAAACTATATATTATACTAATATAATACAGATACTTACTATATTTATAAAAGGCTTGAATATATTAGAAGATTTTATTACATTTTAAAGATCAAAACTAATAATACTTATATCTTATAAGATCTAAAATCTTATTAATATTTTAAAGTTGAAGTATTAGTCTATATAAAGAGAAGTCAGAAGAAGGGAAAAGTATTTATTAATTTAAAAGTTAATAAAAATATTCTAAGTAAGAAAATATTATATTTTATTAGATTTATAGAAATTAGTTTAAAACTAAAGATATTAGGTTTCTAGAGATAAATAAAACCTAAGTATTAAATATAAACTATAGTTATAAAAATTATAAATAACTCTAATATAATACAAATAAATTTCTATATGATCTAAATAAGTAATATTAATAAATATAATATAATCCTAGGGATGTTTTAGGGAAAAGAAGTAAGATTTAGCTTAGAGTAGAAAACTCTAAATTAGACTTATTCTATAGCTATTACTAACTTAAAACTAATATATAAAGCTAAAGGAATTAATGAAACTAAAAAGTAATTCAAATATATATTAATAATATTAATTATACTAATATTAATTGAAAGAGAGTAATAGGCCACTTAGTAATAACTTATAAGGAATCTAAGTAAAAAGAAAGTTAATCTTAGTTAATTACTATTAGAATACTAAGAATACGTTTATATTTTTAATATAAAGAAAACTAGTATTATTATAGAAAAAAGTATTTATATATATATAATACAATCAGAAGAAGGTAAGGAGTTTTTATAGAGTTCTATCTATACTTATATAGAAAGAGAGTTAAAAAAAGTATATTAATATTTTATATTAACTTTTTAAAAAGAATAAATTAAAGTGTTAAAGAGTCTTATAGGAATATTAATCCTATTTATCTTAGAAAAAGTAAGTAAAAACTATATATAAATTATAGAAGTTTAAATAATATTACTATTAAAAACTACATATTACTACTATTTGTGAGTAAGATTTTAGATTATTTAAGAGGAGTCTTATAATTTATTAAATTAAATCTAAAGGATATATACTATTAGGTCTATATATAGCTTAAAGATGAGTAGAAAAGAGTATTTTGAAAATAATCTAAGTATTCTAAGTATTACGTAGTATTATTTAGTTTAGTTAATACCTTAGTCATCTTCTAAATATATATTAATCATACCTTAATAAGTCTTATAGATATTATATATATTATCTATTTAAATAATATCTTAATATTTACTAAGACTAAGGAGGACTATAGAGAAATAATAAAAGAAATATTAAACTAATTATTAATTATAAGACTTTATATTAACTTAAAGACGTATAGGTTCTATATATAAATAATTAAGTTCTTAAGCTTTATTATCTCTCTTAATAGAATTACTACAGAAAGCACAAGAGTATTAATAATTAAAAAGTAATTATTACTTCTTAATATTGGAAAGATCTAGATCTTTTTAAAATTTATAAACTTCTATAAGAGATTTAGTTAGTATTACTCTAAAATATATATTAGATTTATTAATGAACTAATTAAATTGATAAAAGGGGAAAATATAATAATCTTTAAAATATCTAAAACTTTTAAAAGTCTATAAGATAGATGTATTAAAACATTTATTCTATAATACTTTAATTTAATGTTTCTAATTCTATATAGAAATAGATATTTCTATATTTACTGTAAGAATAATAATTACCTAATTAGAAGAAGGATAGTAGTAATTACTAATTTATTCCTTATACAAATTAAGAAATATAGAATTAAAATATAATATACTAAAAGCTTAACTACTAGCTATTTATAAAGTAGTATTAATATAGAAGTACTACTTTCTAGACTTATAATATAAAGTCACTTTTATTATTAATTATTTAAACTATTAATATTTAGTAGTAAAACTCTAGTTTAATAACTATTAGGTAAAATTCTTATAAAATATAGTATTATAAAATTACGTTTTAGCTATTAATTAGAAAACTAAAGCTTAATAGATAGTCTATTAAGATTATTAGATTATTAATTTATAAAAAGAGAAACCTAAAAGATTAGAAATACTTTTTCAGAAAACTTCTTAAACTAATTCTTAAATAGAATAAAAATAATATCCTTCTAAAACTAAAAGCTAATAATAAATCTAGAAGATATTATTTTGAAAGACCAAAGAAGATCTTAGAAAAAGAAATCTAATAAGTGTAGAAGGAGATTACTACTAAAAGAAGAGAAAGGTTATATTAAAAGGATAATAACTAGTCTACAAATAACGAAGAAGCAGAAGTCTTTAAAATAAACTAATTATCCTGAGTAAATATTAACTTTAAATCGACTTATTAATAACCTTTTATAATAAACCTTTAGAGGGGTATTCAAATATTACTAAAATAGTTAAGAAATTAGAATAGAAATATTAATAGAAGTCTATAAGAAAGATTATTATAGAATATATATTAAGATGGATAATATACTAATAATTTAACCTTTAATACTATTTTCTATATAGTAAATTAGTATTTCTACTAATACTTACTAACTTATAGTAATATATTAATATAGATTTTATTATTCAATTATTTAAATTAATTAGAGTTTTAGAGACAAATTATAATAATATATTAGTAGTAGTTAATTAATCTATAAAATATATATTCTACTTATTAATAAAATAGTCTCTAATAATAAATAAGTTAGTAGCTTTCTTAGTAAATAATATCCTCTTTAAGTATAGGATTCTTTAAACTATTATATCCAATAGAAGTTTACTATTTACTAATAGATTTTAGGCTCTTATTACTTACTTACTAGTTATTAAGAGGAAATTAAATATAATATACTATCTATAAATTAATAAGTAAATAGAATAGTAAAATTAGAATATAGAATACTTCTTAAAAGTAATAATTAATTTTAATTAAAATAATTAAGTAAGGTAGTTACTTATAGTTAAATTTATTTATAATACTTTAATCTATAGTACTACTAGGGTTATACTAATAGATACTTTAATAAGTCACTTATTAAAGGGATTATATAATAATTCTCTAGAAAGTACTAAATTCAAAGTAATCTTCATAGTAAAAAGAAAGTAAAATATTTCTAATTATATTAATAGTAATTAAAAGCTTTGTTAAAAGAAGTAAATAAAAAATATACTAAGTAGTATAATAGGAAAAAGGGGCGATTAGACTTTAAAGTTAATAGTTATATATTACTATCTATTAAATATATTTCATATAAATAATTAGTTAAAAAGCTATCTAATAAATATTTAGAACTATTTAAAATAATATAAATAGTTATAAGGGGTTAAGTATTCAAATTTAACTTATAATGAAAGTATAGAATCTATAATATCTTCTCCTTATTATAATTAGAGAAATATAGAAGCAATCTACTAATATCTCAAGTAATCCCTATTAAAGACCTAGGAGATAATATATATAAAGTTAATTATATAGTAAATTATAAAAAACTATAAAGTAGCTATTAGTATTGAATTAAATAGAGAAAATATAAGATAGAAAAAACTTCATAGGGACTTTATTAGAATATATTATTAGAACTAAGATTAGAATATAAAGAAAGGCTTTTAAAAATTACTAGTAGGTTATACGGAAGGTAATATATTTATATTATTAGTAAAATAGAACTAAGAAACTTATATTAGCCTAAAGGTTAAAAATAAATGATAATAGAATTCAAAACTAATAATTAATTCTTAAAAGAAGAAAATATATAAAGTTTTCAAAAGGGAATAAAGAGGTATTAAATTACTTAGAATTATTATTATTACTTCTTTTATTATTATTATTTCTATTTCTATTATGCTCCTTTTTATTATTATTATTAGTATTAGACTGATTAGAACCTTTAGGGGTTAAGAAATATATTTTAAACATATTAATATATTTATAAAACAATATTAATAAATAGACGGTTACTAGGGGGATATTAGAAAAGTAGAAAACTATTTATAATATAAGAATAAGTTAATAACTATTTTAGAAAAGTAGTCTAGAGGCTTATAAGAGTAGTAATTTATATTTTAATAATATAACCTTATATCTCTTAGACCTATCAGAAGGTAGTAGTAACTTGTATACTTCTCTCTAAGAGGTAATTGTATTATAAAGTAGCAATTACTATAACATTAATAGTTATAAGCAAGTATTTATAGGCTAGCTATTCTACTTCTTTACTTTTAGCTTTATATTTAGTATTAGACTTATTAATAAAAGAAACCTTAGCTTAGAAAACTTTATAAGTAGTAATTCAAGTTTCCTTAAGGTTTTCCTATACTAATAATTAGTAGGGGAATACTAGGGAATAATAATATAAATATCTTATTTTCATATTATAAACAATAATAAAGAAGTTAACTTTGAATAGAAGATTATTAAGAAGATAGTATAAAATGAAGGCTATAGAAGTAGTAATATAAGTAACTTGAAGAGATATTAGAATATACTTTATAGCTATAAATATAACTTATAAGAAGAAAATAAGGAATATATTAGAATATACCTTTTACTACATATAGTAATATAATAAGAATACTTATTACTAGTATTTAAAATAGTTAGTAGAAATAAGAAAAAAGAAATAGTAGAGATATATTAGTAGTCTTATAGTAAAAAGAGGTTAGTAAAATATAATTAGATAGCTTCTAAATAGTTATAAACCAGAAGTTATAGTAATAAGAAATGGGATATATAAAGTTATTATTATTATTATTATTATTTTTAGTTAGAAGGGTACAAGGGGTATATAATAATATAATAGTTCTTGTTTTCAATATAATAGCTCCTTTTCAAGTAAGAATAAGAATTAGAAGAAGAAATAGTAAGTACATAAGGATAGAAGTAGTAAAAGTAGTAGGAGTAGTAAAAGTAGATATTGTAGTTATTATTATTATTATCTTTAACAATCTAGAAATAAAGTTATTAATAAAAAAGAAAATAAAAGCAACTTATATATAAGAATAGAAATTTGAATAATAAAAAAGCCTTTTTTTAATTAAAAGTAGTTAAAACCTTCTTTACAATAGAAAATAGTAAAATTAATAATAAAGAAGTTATTTATAAGTTACTAAGGGTGGACGATAAGAATAATAAAAAAATAATATTAGTTTTTAAAGTTAGAAGAATTATAAAGTATATACTACTTTCGTTTAATTAGTAAAAATAGTATTCTATAGAGTAAGTAGGAATAAGAGACTTATAAATTATTATTACGAGAAACTTAGTATAATTTCTATAAGAATTAAGATATTATATTATAGTAGATATAAGATCCTTATAATTAGGAGTAAGGAAGAAATCTTTCTAGTATTTCTATAGTTAAAGAAAACTAGCTATTTTATATAGAAGTTTTAAATGAATTAAAATATAGTTATAATTAGAATATATCTTAAGAGGTTAATATAAATTAGGATTTAATATTAAGAAGTTGAAATATAGAACTTAGAATAAATACCTAAGTCCCAACTAAAAAAGAATACTAAAATGAGAATAAAATATTACTACTTTATATTAATATCTTAATAGTTAGGTCTTAAAGATAGGACTTCTAAAAGGGGGGGATTATATCAAACTCCTATAGAAAAAAAAAGTTTTAAAGGGCTATTAATATTCTTATATACTAATTTTAACTACTAGAATAATAGATATTCTATCAATATAAGGTTTAAATATAAATATAGAGCTATAGTTAAGTGAGGGGAAGGCTAAGTTTGAATAATTATATAGTATAGTATATGCCGATTAAGAAATCTCATTACTTAGTATAGACTTAGCTTAATATTATACCCTAAGTTATCCTATACTAATAGGTATAACTATAGTTATTTTACATCTTTAAATATTACGTCGTAAAGTTATACTAATAGTATATAATATAATATATTTAATTTTAAACTTTCCTTATTATTAGTTAATAATAGCTTCTATAAGTTATAAGCAGACTTCAATATATATACTTTCTTAGAATAAAGTAATATTTAATAAGCTACTTCTAAGATATATTTAAAGTATTTAGGATTATCTTTCAGTACTTTACTCTTAGGCGTTAGATTCTTCTTTATTACTTTAATTCTATTATTTTTAGCTTTAGTAATAGTTTTATCTTCTAAAAGTTTATTAAAGCTGAATATAGTTATAGCTATTTTAAAAAAGCTAGTGAGGGTAGTCAAGTTGCCTTTATATAAAACTAGCCTTTTTAGGCCTTTATAAAAATAGTTATAATTCTTATCGTTCTTAATAACCTTTATAAGGTTAATATTTATATCAAAGTTATAGGAGTTATATATAGTGATAGTTAGTAGTTCTTATTGTTATTATTATTAATAGTATTATTATAAGTAAAAATACTATTATAAGATAGTTAGTTAGTTTACAGTCTATTGCTTTCTTTTATATCTATAGCTAGTATTATCAAGATACGCTAGTAGTATTATCAGTACCTAGCTAGGATAAGTTGACATTATAAGTACTACTATAGTAAGTTCAATACTTCGAAGCTATTATTATATAGATTATTATAAAGCTTATACTAGCTTCTAGGTTAGGGCTAGGTCTAAACTAGTAGTTATATCACTAGGTCTTCCTAATTATATTTACCTATAGAGATTTATATAGGCTATAATATATAACTAGGTATTTTCCTATTATAGAGATTATTGACTAGGCGTTATATAAGACTACCTATCAGGCGGGGGGCTAAATATATATAACTCTCTTAGGAATTATAGATATTAATCATATCTTTCTACAAATAATAATACTTCTTCTTACTTAATTCTATTATTACAATTATTGAAATAGATTTAGAACTAATCTATATTAAAGAAACTAAGAGGAAATAGAATAGTTATTAATATAATTTTAGAATTAATATCTCTAAAAATACAAAAATTCAAATTATATTAAAGCTTATAGGAGGGGCCGATAGCTTACTTTCTACTATAACTATTAGGAGATATATTACCTCCTGAAGTTTCACTTCAGCCTTCCTACCCCTTTACTAATTACTACAGCTAGCCCCTAAGATATATAATTTAAATATCTCAAGATATTTAATTACTACTAACTATACACTATTTATTATAATATGGGGCTACGCTTTATAACCTACTTTTGCCCTAGTTATTTAAATATAAATACCTTTTAGATTAGATATCCTATATATCTTAATAGATACGCCTTTTTACTTCCTCCCATCCCCTCTATATTATACTATAAGGCTTTTATATACAATCTCTATATTTTACAATAATTATAAGTCTAGTTTTTTTAATAGTTTATACTATATTGAATAACTTTATCTCCACTCTTTATTATTAGATAAGTATAATAGTATATACTTATGAGTCTCTTTTCAACTATTCTTTTTAGATATATATATATATATATATATATATATATATATATATATAGTACTATTTATCTCAAAGCGCCTCTATATATCCCTCTTAACATATATATAGTACTACCTTTCTTATAGCGCCCCTATGTCTTCTTTTTAATATTATATATAGTATATTACTTCTCAAAATGCCTTGCTTTATTACTTACCTCTTAACGGTACCTTCTTAATACCTTTACTATAGTATATAGCTAGATTCTTCTTCTTTCTTCTAACTTTACTCTACTCTTTACCTCTCTACTTTATTTATACTTAGATTAGCTATTTATAAAATAGTATTCCTTTCGCTAAGATAAATTCTACTAATAATAGTTACTCTAAATATCTTTTCTTAGATATATCTTATATATTCTATATATCTAGAGGGATAGAGAAAAGTTGAAAGCTCTATATATAAGAGTAGCTTTAATCTATTAATATTTGAAGTCTTAGATTAGAGCTAGGCTATAGAGTAAAGTTAATAATAGTATACTTATATCTCAAATTATAAGTCTAAAAGTAGTTATTAAGAAAGAAACTAACTTAGATATAGTTATAGTTAATAGTATGAGAAAGGATTTTGAAAAGACTTAACTTTTTATAATTTAATTACTTTTACTCTATACTTAGAATAGTATCTAAGCTCTTTACCCTATATATAGATTTAACTATAGGTTTTACCTAATAATAGTATTCATACTAATACTAGCTTACCACTAGTTAAAATAGTAATCAAATTACTTATTATTATAGATAATTATACCTCTAATTCTAATGATTAATCCTATAGTAGTAGAAGACTTTGTAGTAATAATTAGGGAGAGTTTTATTAAAACTAAGGCTTAATATATATAGCTAAAAGTAGCTATTAAAGTTATAAAGTTGAAAACTTCTTTAAACTTCTTAAAAATAGGATAAAATAAAGTATTAAGAACTAGGTATTCTATAACTTATTACTCTTCTATATTTTTTATAATAGATTTGAAATGACCTTAAAATCTATATAGCTACTTATAAGAGGAGAAGTATAAAATAAATAGAATAATATTTACTTATAATTCTTATAATTAAAACTATTAGTTTATTAGATTAGATTTTAATGAGATTATCTTAAAAGTTATAATTAATAAATAGCTTATAGATATTCAAAGAATAATTATCTAGTTATCTTATAAACTATTATATTAAGCTAAAAACTTCGGAGACTAAGTAATAATTATATAATACCCCAATATTGATATCCTATTGTAATACTAGTTATTATATACCTTAGAGTATTATAACAACATAATTATAAGAGTTTTAAAAGCTATCGAGCTACACTAGGAGAACTTTTTCTAGTAATATTATTGAGTGACTTTTATTTAGGACTTTACTTTATACCTTCTGAATTATAATAAAAAAAGGCTCTTATAATATTTATTAAAATTTATAGTTATAAGAGCCTACTGATATATATATTATAGTTTTACTAGGGATTATACTTAGAATAATATATATATATATACTATTAGTTAGATAAAATATATAAGATAAAAAGATCATAATAAGATAAGTATTACTCTTTTATAAAAGTACTTAAAAACACTTTTCAGCTTAAAAAGCTATATTTTATATAGTATGCCTTAAGTAGCTATATATCTCTAAATAATAATAAGAAGGCAGCAGTTTTAAAATACTAAGAAGATACTTCTAACTATAGTTTAAAGTCTCCCTATCTGTTAGAAACTTTTAAAAAATATAAGGGAAACTATTTTTAGATAGTACAAGCTATTTAGGATTATTACTTTTATATAAACTAAAAGCTCCTTAGTTTTAGAAAGACTCGAAAGTCTTATTACTCTTACTTATAACTCGAAGCTATATACCTTTACTCAAAACTCGAGAACCCTATTACTCTTGTTTAGAAATAGTTATTCAGACTTCTTATACTTAATTTTAGATAAAGGTTACTAAGACTAACTTCATCTAGACATAAGACGCTATTAATAATATCTGACGCTTAGGGAGATATATTATAATATAAAGCTATATTCTATAACCTACTTTTAGCCTAATTATTTAAATATAAATACCTTTTAGATCAAAATCTTATATATCCCAATAGATAAACCTCTTTACTTCCCCATATCCCTTCTATACTATACCATAAGGCCTCTATATAGGGTTTCCACACTTCGTAGTACTATCTCAATATTTATTACAATCTCAATATGCGCAATATTAATATCCTCTAGACAAAATCCTACTTATTTTGAAAATAAAACTTTATACTACTAATAAAAGAATTCTCTATTATCAATATAAACTAACTTATAATTTCTATATAAGTATAGTAAGATTTAGCTTATTCTTATTAATAAATAGTCTTGATATATTAATTAAGTATAATTAATATATAAATAATACGTATATAGATATTAATACTTCTAATATAATTTAATAACTTCTAAACTTTCTATAATTATGTTATTAGAATACTTTAATATATATAGTAATTGGTTTTATAATAATATATTAGTATTAGAATATTATCCAATTAACATGTAGTTTTTGAAGTTCTTAATTTAATATAGTAATTTATAGAGTAATTGGATAATTACTTTTCGAATATCTATAAACTATTTATTAATTATATATCGTAGTAGCTTTATGTCTATAGGTTGCTATTCTAACTCATATGACTTATTTATATAACATACTTCTTATATAAGATATACTTATAAACCTATATATTAGATAGTACTACTCTATAGATAATTCCTAATATGAATAAATCTTTACTTATTTATTTCTATAGGCTTAATAGTATAATTTGTAAGAATTATAAGCTTAGTTTTAAATATCTTTTAAAATCCATTAATCAAGTTATAACTATTAGGTTTATATTGTTTTTAAACTTTCTTCTTATCTTTGTTTACTTTTTAGTTAATTAATTAGTTATGTCTACTATATTATTCCAAATAGTCTTATTATTAGATTTTAATACTTTAATTTATCTTAAGAGTTATTATAACCAGTTCTAGGAGTATAATATCTTTAAATATTATATTAAAATAAAAGATATTTAGAAATGTATTAATGTTAATAAACTTTATCTTCTAAAGTTTAATTCTTAAGAAGAATTATACTCTTTGAATAAGTATATTTGAAATAAGAATATTTAAAACTAATCTATTTAAATAGTTTAAGTTATATTATTATTTTAGGATAGACCTACTCAAAATAAACCTTTATAACTAACCTTTCAAATAACTTTATCTCAAAATACTCCTACTTCTAAAATAATAACTAGATTCCTTAAAATCTAGAAAACATATAGAGTATATTTCTATTTCTCTATAGCTAGATTTTCTAAAAGTAGAGAAACTAAAAAAGACCTTAAGATTATAAAATATTTGATTACTTTTACTCTATACCTAGAATAGTATCTAAGCTCTTTACTTTATATATAGATTTAACTATAAACCTTACCTAATAATAGTATTTATACTAATACTAGCTTATAACTAGTTAAAATAGTAATAAAACTATCTATTATTATAGATAATTATAATTCTAGTTCTAATATTCAACTTTATAATAGTAGAAGACCTTATAGTAATAACTTATATAAAGAGAGCCTTATTAAGGCTAGAATTTGATATATATAGCTAAAAGTAACTATTAAGGTTATAAGGTTGAGAACTTTTTTAAACTTCTTAAAAATAGGATAAAGTAAAGTATTAAGGGCTAGGCGTTCTATAAACTATTATTTTTCTATATTCTTTATAATAAATTTGAAATCCTTTTGAAATCTATATAGCTACTTATAAGAAGAGAAGTATACGATAAGTGTAATAATATTTACTTATAATTCTTATAATTAAAACTATTAGTTTATTAAATTAGGTTTTAATAAAATTATCCTAAAAGTTATAATTAATAAGTAGCTTATAGATATCTAAAAAATAATTATCTAATTACCCTACGAGTTATTATATTAAACTAAAAGTCTTAGAAAGTAGGTATTAATTAGATACTATCTTAATATTAATATAGTATTATAATACTAGTTACTAGATATTTTAAAATATTATAGTAATATAATTATAAGGGTTTTAAAAGCTATTAAGTTATATTAAGAGTATCTATATCTATATAAATATTATTTATATTTTAATTAAAAATATATTAAGATTATTTACTAATAAGAATAAGCTGAATCTTATTATACTTATATAGAGATTATAAATTAGCTTATATTAATAGTAGAGAACTTTTATATCAACAGTATAAAGTCTTATCTTAAGGGTAGGTAGGATTTAGTCTAAAGGATATTAAAGTTATAAATATTGAGGTTATAATAAACATTTAAATACAATACCTATAGTTCGTAGTAATTAAATATCTTGAGATATTTAAATTATATATAGTTATATGGATGTAAAAATATAAGGTTATTATAGAAAGGTTTATTAGTTATTCATTATTTATAAAAAGATTGATATAAGGTAGGTATACTAGCTATTATAATTATAAGGGGTTTAGCCCTAGATTAACTAGAGGCTAGCTATAGTAGTTGGTAGGGAGGTGGGAAGGCTGAAGTTATACTTTAGGGGGTAATATATCTACTAATAGTCATAGTAGAAAGCGAGCTATCGGCTCCTCTTAAAATTATAAAGTATTAAATTAATATAATTATTAATATTAACTTATTCTAAATAGTATATTCTTAATAGCTTTTAATAAATAATACTTCTCTCTAAAATCTTGTTATGAATCTTAAATATTACTTAACTTTATTGAAATCTGATATCTTATTAATAATTAGAAGAAAAAATAATTTAACTTTTACCTAAGTAAAAACTTTTAATAATATATCTTTTTAGTATAATAATTAGAAGAATACTTATTTTCATACTATTTAGTATAATTTCCTTAAGCTTATTAGTATTCTAATAATAGAAAACTTCCTAATTACTATAGGAATGTATTTTATTTCAAATTAAATAAATATCTAATTTAATTAGACTACTGTAGATAAAGATTTAGATATTAGTATTTACTCCCTCTAAGAGTATAGGGATATTTTCTCTAATATTATGTACTATAAGGGTCTCTTAGAAGAGTCTTATAGTAAATAAAGAGTTTATATAATCTTTATAAAACGACTAATTGAGAATTCTATACTTACTTCGTAAGAAGTAAGCTAGGTGAAGTTTCCTAAAGTATATTTCTACAATATATCTAACTTTCTTTAATCCTCTTTTCGTTATAAGTATCTTAAGATTTTTTATAAAGTAGTTTAAATTAATATAATAGATATATTTTAGATATTAAGAGGACTCTTATTTAAAACTATTCAAATAAGAACTACTTGAGTAATCTTTATATACATTTAACTTAAGTTAATTAGTTAAAGGTCCTATATAAAAAGTAGTAAAGAACGAAGGAAAATAGATATAATAGAAACAATAGAGAAAATAGTTAATTTCAATCTACTTTATAATATCTTTTTAATATAATAGTTATTACTATTAAATCCTTTTTTCTAGAGGAACTTTATTATATAAACTTTGAACTATTTAATATATTTATTACTCCTACTTCTTTATATTACTTACTTAGTAATAATATAATCATAGATAATTATAATACTATCTACCTTATTAATTAAAAGAACCTTCTACAGCCTAGCCTCTATAAAGTCCTAATAGTAGATACTTCGGTTTAAATTAATATTATATCTTTCCCTTTCTTTAAAAAGAAATATTATATACTACAAACTATCCAAAATAATCTAAGTAGAATAGAAATAAGCTTAGTCTTAAAGGATATCTACTATGTTAAGAACTTGTATGTAAATATTATTCCAAAAATACTATTCTAAAAGAAGGATATCTCTTATTTTAGTTTTAACTATATATTGTATTCAAAAAAGGTAATAGTATTATATAACTTTCTTTATAAATTAAATTCAATTTCCTTTGAATATACTTCTATTTCTACTTATTTGAATATAATTCTATTTAGTATTATATATATTATTAATTCTTAAATATTTTAAATGAATTTACTTTCCTTAAGAAGGTCTTTATATAAGTAACAAGATTTAGTATACTTGTAGTATTTATAATTAAACTACTTGAGACTTAATCTTCTTATTAAAGTTATTATTTATACTTAGGAGGTAAGGATTAAACTGATAACTTATTTAAAATATAAGTATTATATAATGATTAATATTTAATAAGATATCTCTTAATAAATATCTAAAAATTATTTTTAGTAATCTTAAGATTAAACTATTTACAATTCCTTTAACTATCTTATTCTATATAATGTATTGTATTAGGTAATAGTAATTAAAGACAAATATATAAGCTATATCTTTATCTTCGTCCCTTAGAACCAAACTTCAGAATGAATCTTTAATATATTATATTAATTCAAATAATAGATAGTTTATTAAAAAAGTCCTTTTATTTATAAGATTTAATAGAATGTTAAGAGAATAGTTATTATAGTTAATAGATAGATAGGATACTGAATATTTAGTAATAGAAAGAGATCAAATGTAAGCTTTCCTTTTTATATATAAAAGAATTAGTAAGTTGTTAGGAATGTATTAAGTAATAGACTATCATTAAGTCTATTAATATGCTTATTAATATACATTTCTTGTTTTATCTCTAATCAGAAGTAGTTAAGTCTACTATTTGTATTTATAATATTAGTCTATAAGTAAATTCTAAATAGAAGTCAGTTATTAAAATTGAAGAAGAGTATCTTTAATAATATATAAAATAAAATATCTAAGGAGATATTATCTCTTTAGTAAAAGATTTATATTCTAACTAAAAATACTTATATGTATATAAATATTAAGTATATCGATTTAAGAGAGAGTAAGAATAAAAGCTCTATAGGTAATATTTCAAAATAGAACTAAAAGATTATATTAGATTTCTATTTAAATATATATTTAATATATATAATCTCTACTAGATCTAGGTCTATTCATTTAACTAGGTAATTATAATATAAAATATTAAATTTAATAAATCTAAATCCTATATAAAAGAAGATATTAGATAGATTATTTTAAAAGGTCTCACTTAGTTAGACAATAATTAAGGAAATTAAATAAGGTTCTAATATTATAGATAATATATTTTAAATACTGAAGATCTTTAATTTAATTGGTATTATTTAGATACTATTTTAAAAACGATTAATTATCCTAAGTATTATTATGGAAGTTAAGAAGAAGTTTTAAGATACTAAAAATACTTTTAGTAAGTCTTCTCTAAGATAAAAGGAATAATTAACAATATTAGAGTTAACATTTAAGTTGAGTAATTTACTTAGGAATATTAATTCTGACAGACTTCTATTTAATAAGAGAGATAAGAACATCATTTATATTCAAATAGATAAGCTAATAGATCTATCTATCTTAATAATAAATAAAAAGATTATAGATATTACTTATACCTAAAATATATAGTTATACATAATAAGGAGTAAACTTATTCTATTAGTTAAGGTTTAATACATAAAAGCTATCAGAAGTAGCTAACTATTATCAAATAACTATAGAATCTACAGTTTTAAATTAGAATTACTCCAAAAAATAACTTTAAGTCATATCTTATATATTTTATATTTATAACTACTATTTAAATATATAAACTCCCTTCTATCTTATATTTACCTACTTAGCTATATCCCACTTTAGATAAGTCATATAGTTATTTTATATTCTATTTTACTATTTTAATATAGACTTCTTAAAAGAAATACCTTTATATAAAAACTTCTTCTATAAATAATGTTTAGAATTAAATAGGCTTAGTATAATAGGAAATTAGAAAATTCAATCTAGTTCTATTAATAGAAACCTTATATTCTAAATAACCTCTAAAAGATATCACTACTTCTAAATAACTATTTTACTCTATTTTAACTAATTAATCATTTTATCTTAGAAGTGTTCTACTATATATATATATATATATA
>QAPG01000518.1:0-19778 GCA_004366825.1 Colletotrichum spinosum
TATTAATATTAAAATATTATCTAATTAATACTTAGTCTCTGAAATTTTTATCTTAGTATAATAACTCGTAAGATAACTAGATATTTATTTTTTAAATATCTACAAGCTACTTATTAATTATAGCTTTTAAGATAATTTTATTAAAACTTAATTTAATAAACTAATAACTTTAATTATAAGAATTATAAATAAATATTACTATATTTATCTTATACTTCTCCTCTTATAAATAACGATNTATCTACAAGCTACTTATTAATTATAGCTTTTAAGATAATTTTATTAAAACTTAATTTAATAAACTAATAACTTTAATTATAAGAATTATAAATAAATATTACTATATTTATCTTATACTTCTCCTCTTATAAATAACGATATAGATTTCAAAAGGATTTCAAATCTATTGTAAAAAATATAGAAAAATAATAAATTATAGGACGCCTAACTCTTAATACTTTATTTTATCCTATTTTCAAGAAATTCAAAAAAGTTCTCAACCCTATAATTTTAATAGCTACTTTTAGCTATATATATCAAGCCCTAGCTTCAATAAAACTCTCCTTATATAGATTATTACTAGAAAATTGTCTATTACTATAAGGTTAAATATTAGAACTAGGGGTATAATTATCTATAATAATAAGTAATTTCATTACTATTTTAACTAATTATAAGCTAGTATTAGCATTAATACTATTATTAAGTAAAGTTTATAGTCAAATCTATATATAAAGTAAAAAACTTAGATACTATTCCAGGTATAGAGCAAAGGTAACCAAATAAGTCTACTACTTCTATTAGTTTAAAATATTATTATAATTATCTTAAGAAAATTCCTACTTCTAAACTACCTTCTAAACATAAAAAAGATAACTTAACTAGAAACTTTATAGCTAAAAATCAAGAAAAAGAATTTAAATCTATTATAAATAAAAAAAAATAATAAGGATAAACTATTAAAACTTCCTAAAAAATATATTAAAAAAATGCTAAAGTTTATAAAAAAATCTACTCAAATTAGAAATCAAGAAATTTTATCTAAAATAAATAACCTTAAATACTAACTTAAAAATACTAAGTATTAACTAGTTAAACTAAATAAGACGTTTAGTATTTCTAAAACAACTCCTATAAAATCTACTTTATCTAAAAAAAACAATTCAAATAAGACTAGTAAAAAGTATAAAAATTATCTTCTTTAAATAAAAGTAATTAGTAGTATTTAGCTTATTTAAATTATTCCTTACACTATTTACTACTCAAGCTTCACTTTTTCATATAAAAACTATTTTTATACTATTAATATTAGAAGTAAAAATTTACTTCCTATTTATTATTACTCATATAAATCTAAATCTAGAAAATACTATATTGTAGGTTCTAATAAAACCGATTAAATATTTAGAAAGTATCTTAATACTATTTAAATCTTAAATAATAATAAGATAAGTAATTCAATTTAAAATTAAAATCTTAATTCTAAATCTAACTCTTTATAATTAAAAAATAAGAAGATAAGTAATATAAAAAAACTATTCTAAGTCGCATTTTATTCTTAATTATGAAAAAGATTTAAATTAGCTTTCCTTAAAAATAAGAATATCTCTAATTCTACTACTAAAACTCTAATTATTATATAACTTATTATTACTTAACTATCTTAAGTTTTACTACCTATCTAACTACTTATTACTAATTATACTTCTAAACTTTTAGTAACTTTAACTAAGTCTCCTATTATTTAAACTTTTATACTTTAGCTAGTTATTAGAAAATCTAGAAATTAGAATCTTAGACTTGAGGTAATTCCTAGTATTTTTAAAAACTAGAGGTTTAGTTTTAATATTCTAGTAATTAGCTCTAGTAGGTTTCCCCTATCTTTTAGAAAGTTTTAATATTAATTCTTCCTTTAAGAAAATATAATTAATTTTCTATACCTTCCTAAATCAATTTTTATATACTAATTACTACTTCTTACCTACTTATTTAGAGTTTTAAATTTAAGTAGTTTATTTTAAATGAGATATAAACTTAAATAGAAAACTTTATTTTTATAAATAACTTAAATAATCCTACTATCTTCTAACCTTCTATATAAATATAACTCAAACTCTTTATTAAATAATTAAGCTTTAGAGATCTAAATTACTTATATATATTATTTACATAGTTAGGAATACCTCTAAAAAGCCTATTAGTTTATTTTAATTAGTCTTCAAAATATTACTTATAGATCTATTAAATTAAAAAGTATTTTAAATTATTTATTTTTATTTAGGTTAAGCTTTTTATAAGTCTATCTACTAGTATTATATCTATAGGTATATAGATTACTTTAAAACTCCTTTTTAAATATTCTTAGTATAATTATATTTATTAAATATCTACATATTAAAACTTAGTTAATAGATATTTACTATCTAAGATAACTAACTTAATAGTTTAATAGTTATTATAATAAATTCTCTAAATATTTCTAAAATTAAACTTAATATCTTAAAATAGTTTTTTTCGTATTATAGCTTCTTTTGAAATATATTTAAAACTAAAATTCTTTACCTTAATTATTGATACTATAATAATACTTTATCAAATAACTTTCTATTAAGTTATTTTCTTAATAGAACGATAATACAGCTATAACTCGATTTTTAAGTTTCTTTATAATCTATAAAGGAAGTGTTTCTAGTAATTAGGAATATTTAAAGAATCTTATTAATACCCTTTAAATTTCTAAATTATAATACTAAACATCTTATTCTATAGAAATACTAAATTATATAGTTAACTATATTTCAATATACTTAAGAAAAAGTAATAAAATATCTTAAAATTTAAGAATATATAAATAAGACATCTAGTTATACTATAATTAAAATATACAAAATTAAACTAACTTTTATCTATTAAGCATAAATTTCTTTTAATATAACTTAACTAGAATTTATAGTAAAGAAACACTACTAAAAGTAGTATTATTAGAATTAGTCTGTATTTAAAATTCAAATATTCTACGATTTTAATGATATAAATATTATAAACTAAATAAATCTTTTAATACTTACAATTTCTTATAATTCAAACGTCTAGGAAATATTTAATAAAACCATGTTCTTGAAGTTTATAAGTATATTTTATACTTTTAATAATTCCAAAAATATCTTTTTTAACTACTTTATAATATAAAAGCAAAATATTATCTATATAAAATAAGATATTATAATAGTTATATTAAAAGTCTTTGGTCTATTTAAAGTCATATGCCTCTTAGGACCCTTTAAAAGAAACTACACCTAGTAGTTAGCTCTTACCTTATAAACCCTATAGATAATACTAAGGCTAAGGAATTATTTAAATAGAAGAAACTTTAAGTAGTAATGATATAATTGGTTAATATAATTACTAATAAATATAGGAGGTATGATATAAAAGAAAGGTATAGGCTTATATTTATTATAATTACTTCTTTAAAAGATTGTAATTATATAATACTAATACTAGCTAGCTAGTAATACTTATTACTAGCTATTAATAGTTACTACTTATTAATAGCTAAGAGTAATAGCTAATAGTTAGTAGTAGTTATTATACTTAGTTTATATAATTAGAAGGTATATACCTATTAGTTATAATTACCTACTATAGGATTTAAACCTACTATTCTTATTATAAAATAGTAAAAGCTAGCTAGATATTAAACTACTACGTCAAGCGGGAATAAAATAAGATACAGATATTTAAACTCTTTCTTTTAAATAGATAAAACTCTTCTAAATATAACTAGAAGCCTAATAATTTTAATATAATATAAAAAGCCTTATATTAAAAAAAGAAATATCTTAAAGTCTATAAAAACTTATTCAAATTCTATATGATATCTTATTATTTCAAATCTATGTAATAATTTAACTATTATTAGAAGTCTATTAAAATCCTTTATAATATTCTAAAGTATTTCTATATTTATCTTATAAGTAAAAACCTACTTAAGAAAAAGGAATCTTATTTTAGTATTTTATTAATCTATTTCTTATTAGGTATTTCTTTCTTTTAGTTTTATAATCTTAATTCTTGCTATTTTAATAAAAGACTTTTATAATAACTCTAGAAAGTTAGTAATATCTTTCTAAATCTTTAGTAGTATAACTAGTTAATTAAAATATATTTAAATCTTAATAGAAAGATCCTTTTTCTTTAATACTATATTTTGAATAATAGAAAATATAGTTAAGAAGTTAAAACTATTTTTATCCAGTTTTTACTACTAATTAGATAAATAAGTATTAATAAAACTATTTCATTTATATTTTATAAAGTATAATATATTACTATTATATTTCTTTAAGAGTATTATATAGTTATTAATATTAATCTTTAGTTTAAATTATTATTATTATTAATTTCTATATAGTTAGTTAGGCCTTTAAATAGTTCAATCTAATTTAATTAATTAAAATCTAAAGTTATATTTTAATTTTCTTTAAATTAGTTAAATAGGAGTTTTAAAATAATTATTATTTTATTTAGTTCAAATAAGTATTCTTTTTTAACTAGTTAGATTTCTTATTTCAAATAAATTATCTAGTTTTCTAATTATTAATATACCTCTTAAATTCTAATTTTTACTTAAAGTTATTTTATCTAATTAAAATTAATTAGAAGTTTAAATTAATCTTATTAACTTAAATATTAGTTTAAATATAATTAAACTTCTTTTATTAGTTTTTAAAGCTAATTCTAAATTTAACTTAATACTTTAAGCTATTTCTAATACTAATAAGATAGCTAGTAGAAAAAAGGTTTTTCTATAAAGTATTCTTACTATTTTTAAATCTCTAAATACTTTAAGAATAAAGTTATTATACTTTTTAATAATTGACTTAATTAGTAGTTTTATAACTTCTTTTATACATACTTTATATAAGTTTTATCTTAAGTAAAACTTTATCTTATTAGATTTGATATCTTAAATAATAATAACTTTTTAAATAATAAAGATCTAAATCTTATAGAAGTTATAAATATTTAGAATATAACTTATTAAATATCTAATATATCCCTTTAGTCTAGTTTTAAATAATTTCTTTAAAATACTTTATTTATAATATTTCTTAAGTAGGTATATTTAATATCTATAAGTATAAATCTATTCCTAATAAGGTTATAAGTTTTAAGAAACATTTAAAATATATTCTAATACTTATTAATAAAAATACTATTTATATTAAACTTCTTTAATTTTATATAGTAATTTCTAATTATCTTAAGTATTTAGAGATATATTATATAGTATAATTACTATTCAAATTAATTCTACTTATAGTTTAAATAGTAGTTTAATAGGTTTTTATATTTCTATTTCTTAAGTAATTAGTTTTTATCTAATATACTTATTTATTCTAACTAGCTTTTTAATATAAAAAGGGAATGGTTTAAAATAAATCTTTTATTCTATTATTTGTTTTTAGTAATTAGGTTTTCAATTAATTATTATAACTATTCTTTAGTTATCTTATTAAATTTTATAAATTAAAATTTGTTTTTATTTCTTAACCTATTTTTTAAATATTATTATTACTTAAGAGATTAAATAATAAGTTTTATTAAGTAGTAAAAATATAAAAAGTAAACCAAAACGTTTATTTTGAATAATAAGTACTTAAGAGTTATTTATATAAGTTTTAAGAAAGTTGAATAAATTTTAAATAATATAGTAAAATAGGTAAACTAATTATAATTCTAAAGTTTATTTAGAAATTGTCTATTAAGAATAAGTTTCTATATAATAAGAATAGTCTAATCACTTTAGTCTTATACCTTTTACCCCCTAAGTATTAAAAATTAGATACTTAAGAATATTCTTTTTAAAATATCCTATTTAAAAGTATTATATATAGATATTATTAGATCTTATACTTAGGAGAACTATCCTAAAGTGAAATTAAGAAAATAATATATTTAGATATTCTAGAATAATATTTAAACTATTTAAATAGACTATAGAATAGTTTAAAACTAGTTTATATTTATAAAATATAAAGTTATATTTTTAAATAATTATTTTATAATAATAGACTAATTAATTAGGCTAAATGTAAAAGTATAATTAAAATCTATATATTAGAGTTTAGTTTTATTAAGAAGTAGAATTTTTAAAATAGTATTAGTATAGAAGTCTTTAATATAAGTAATATTATCTAATATTAAGTCTAATATATCTTTCTTTTTTAGACTATTAAAAATATTCCTAATTAGTTATTTATTTTATCTAACTATAGAGAAATTAGCTAAACTATATTAAATAGTATTTATTTTCTTATTTAATTTAAAAGATTCTTTTTTAAAAAAGTTTATTAAATTAGTAATATAAGTTATTCTATAGCTATTAAATACTATACTTATTAAATACTATACCTATTAAAAATAAGTAAGATTTTTAAATAGTTAAGAAGATTTTAAAAGGAATTATAGCTAATTCTTTAAGAAGAAGAAATTAATATTTATATATATTAAATTAGAAGAATAATAACTACTACTATTAGATTTACTATTTAAAAGAATTATTTTAACTTTTAAGATATCTAAAAATACTTCTTTAGCTTTATTAATATATCCTTGAGAATTTAACTATAGAAGAATAATAACTACTACTATTAGATTTACTATTTAAAAGAATTATTCTAATTTTTCAAATATCTAAACGTATTTCTTGAGTCTTATTAATATATCTTTTAGAATTTAACTATTCTTTGGTAATTAGCTTTTAGTAAAACGTATATAGTTTAAAATTATTTATTCTATTTATAATACTATTTTACATAGTAATTATTATTTAAATATTAAGGAATCTAACATATAAGCTTATTATAATATATTCAATATATCTATAATCTTCTAGAAAATATAAGTAGTTTTTAAAATTATATAGGTATTTTAGTTTAAATTAAAATATACTATCTAATCTTTTAATAAAACTAATTAATATAAATTATATCTTACTATAGTTCGTTATTAAGATTTCTTTAGTATAAAATAGAATAAAAAAGATTTCTCTGAATTTAAGTAGATTATTAATTTCTAAATTTAGAGTTTGTCTTTTAATAATATTCTAATAATACATTATAGCTTAATTAGTTAAAATATATTAACTGATATTTAGAGTTATTTCTTAATTATAAGTATTCTTTAGACTTTAGGAATTAAGTATATAATAGTTTAAAAATAGATAGTATACTACTTATTATATTATATTAAACTAGAGATATTTAAATTAGCTTTCTTAAGGATTTTCTTATATTCTATTCTAACTTATTACTATATAACTAAACTATTTTAAATATATTAGTATTTTAGAGTTTTTAAAGAAACTTAAAGAGAAATACTATTAGTATTAATAAGTTCTATTTAAATAGGTATCAGAAGGTTATTATTAATAGTAGTATTAATTTGTATCTAAATGATGTTATAGATTTTGTATCTTTTATAATTAGACTCTTAAATTACTTAAAATTTAAGATCTATTATATAATAGTTAAAAATACTTTTAGTATTAAGAGTAAAAGCTTTAATACTTATAATTATTTATTAAGTAGTATTTTCTTAGATAAACTAATTATTAAAATTAAGTAGATTAATTATTTTTAAAATATTAAGATTCAGTTTAAAACCTAAATTAAAATACTTCTAGATATCTTAATTAGTTATATAGAATTATAATATAATATATTAGCAGCTAAAATTAGAGCTATTAGATAGGTTTACTATTATATTAAAACTATTAGTAATTGAATATATTACTTTTAAATAATTTGTTAAAGAATTAATAAGATAAATTAAAAAGCATTTGTTTTATATTAACTAATTAAGAGTAGTCTAGAGATAAATTAAATAAAGTTAGGCTTATAATTATATTAAATGAATAATATGATATATAGTCTAAATATAAATTATTAAAAAGTATGATTTATTCAAACTAGAGTAAAGTATTTAAATATATATAAATAGAGTAGTTAGGTTTTATATAAGCTGGTATAGCTATATAGTAGCCTTAGTGCTATACTTACTCTTATATTTCTATAATACTAAGGGTATACTATAAATACTAAAATATTTAAATTTAGGAATTTACTATATGTTTCTATTTAAGTCTATAAAATAGTCTTATTATTTACTAGATATCTAAAGAAGTAAATTTATAGTATACTAAGAATAGTTATAATACTAATAGTAACTTACTTAAATATAAGTAGTAACTAATGAATGATTTATTAATAAACCTATAGAGTATTAATATTACTATATGTCTTATTAATTATAGTAATATCTATCAGATGAGTCTTATAGTTAATTAAATAGTAGGGAAGACTTTATATTCTAAATCTGTATAGAAAGACTCTAATAATAACTACCTTGTTAAAATAGTAGAATAGTGATTATAATTCTATATTAATATAGATATTTTACTTAATATAATGAAATTACTTCAAATTAATATTTAGATAGTACTAATAGATTTTTAATATAACTAATTTACCTATAGATTTTAAGTAGTAGAGTAGTTTAAAGTGCTTATTTAAAATGGGATAATTAATATTATGAATTTACTATAAGGTTTAATAGATAGGTAATATAAATATAAAGATGAGATTCTTTTAGTCTTATATTGAATATTAATTATAAGTAAGTATTTTAGATTTTAAAATAATATCTATAGGAACTTATTAATACAGAGAGTAATTCAAACTTATAAAAACTATGAGATAATAAATTACTTTTTATTTATCTTTAATAATAACGTCTTATAAATATTAAGAGAGTATTTATAGAGCTAACTACTAATTAGATAATTATCTTAATAATAACTAAAGGTATTAAGATTAAGGCAGTTGATATTAAGACTTTAGAGAATGTTATAAAATAAGACTTACTAGATCGACTAAATTTTAAAGTAAATGTTATACTAAAGCTTTTGAAATAAACTATAAGTATATATTCTATGTAAACCTATTTTTCTAATATTAGTTTGCTAAGTTCTTCTAAAGACTGCTTCTATACTCTTAGATTAATATAGTACTTTATATTAATTATCTTAATTTCTATAATTATACAGGTGTCTTTAATTATATAAAAGAGCATTTATAGGCTAGTGAGTTAATTATTAGACTTAGACCAAGTGGAATATCCCTATTAACTTAGTAGTTTATATATTTTTATAGCTTCTAAGATAGAGAAAGTAGTTATAGTTTATTTAAAAACTAATCTAAGATAATTATGAGTATGTAAATAATAAATAGATAAAATTAGTTAGTAGAAATAAGGTTAGGAATAGGGAAGAACTTAAGTAGTTAGGCTAGTGATAATTATAGTAATATAGATAGGCTTTTCTTTAATTAAACTTGTTATATAAGGTTTTTAGTAAATCTAAAAAGAAGATTATAATCGGTTTAGACCTAAGGCTTCTTTTATTATATAAATAGTATATATATATATATATAAGTAATAGGCCTATATCTATAGTATTTATCTTCTGAATAGTAATAGGAGATATATAATTTCTATATTATTCTATGTTTTTAGATCTTAGAGTATTACTTTAGTAATTGAAATGCTTTTTATACTATAGATCTATAAATATAGTATTCTTTATTTAAAATATGTTTCTAGATTTTTCTCCTTATTTTCTATTGCTTTAGGATTAGGTTTAGGGGAAGTCTTTCTATTTATTTGTTTTAGTTATTCCAGCTTAAGCGGCTAGTCCTTATTTTAATATATTTTGTATTCTACTAAGAGAACCATTTGAAAATATATTTTTAAGATATATCTTATTATAAGTAAATATAAAAGTATAGCTAAAGGCTTTAACTAGGAAAGGCTTAGATATATAGGTAAGATTTATATTACTATATAGACTATTATTTAAAGGATTTAAATTATAATCCTTTAGTTGAAAGTTCTTTCTAATACTTTAGTAGTTATAACTAGCTAATTATTAAGTATATTATATAGTCTTATTAATATATCTTTATAACTATCCCTCCTTCTAAACGCCTTAGTCTCTAAAACTATAATTATATATTTCTTCATATCTATTATAAATTTATATATTGTTACAAAATAATCATTATAAAATACTCTTGTAATAGTAGTAATGATTCTATATTAATATTATTATTTATTAAAGTAATTTCTATAGTTTAAATAATAGAACTGATTTTTATTGTTACTATTATTAGGTTCTTAGTTGTTCTTTCTATTATTTATAAATATATTTATTATTATTTTGGTAATATATTAATATTTTTAATCTTAATAATATTGATTTCTATAAGAATAGTTCTTTAAGTTCTACTATAGTCTTTTATTCTATTTTACTATATATTTAAAAAATATTATCTACTTCTTCTATATATATCTTATCATGTTCTAACTTTCCATTTATACTATTTTTATCCTTCTAATATTCTTCTATATTATTTCGCTAGCTATTCTTAACTTATTACTTCTTCTCTTTTTCTTCTCTTTTTGTTCTTTTTTATTATTATACTATATATTCCCTAATAATATCTTATATTATAATTATCACTACTATTTTTTAGGCATTTATTAATAATAGTGAAAAAGCTACTAATTAAGGTTTTCTATATTTAATACTAAGTAACTATTTACCTTACTTTAGCTATTTATCCTTACTTTATCTTATTATAGAAAAACTACTTTATATTATTAGTAATTATATATTAAAATATCTTTTTTACAAAAGGAACAAATAGAAATATTATAATACAAGTTATTCTTTCGTTATATATTCGCCGTTTCTATTAATCTTTACTATTTAGGCTCTATTCAAACTATATAGTACTATTTAAGCGACTTGAAATTAAACTATTATTTATTACTCAATACTTAAGCAAAGTATTTTAACTTTTAAATATAAAAGTAAGTTACTTTATACTCTTACTAATATCTTAATAAAGTAGCAGTATATAGACAATATTATTTATAACCCCTTTATTAGTATATAAAAAAAAGGTTTAATTTAGAATATCTTTTCTTCTAAGAAATATTAACTATCTATTAGTATTTAAATATTATATACTTTATTACTATAAGTTTACTAAATATTTACTTTATTATTACTACTAATTAATAGAATAACTTAATATTCTAAGATCTATAGAAGAGGTATTTTACTAATTATTTACTATATAGCTTACCTATTTTTATAATAATAGCTATTAGGGCATACTAATAGCCCCCAGTTAGACTACTGCTTAGTTATCTATAAGAGGGGTATTTAGGTTATAATAGCTAGGATCCTAGTTAGAAGAGTTAGATTTAAATATATCAATAACCTTACACCTATATTTGCTCCCTATATAGATCTATTATTTAGATACTAGTATATACTCTTAATATATTCGAATTTCTATTTATCCTTAGAGGTTCTAACTAGTAGGTTATATAAAAAGTACTAGTATAGTAGAAGTAGCAATTTTAATATATATAGTATTAATAAAAGCTACTATAAAAAGCTATAATATTAAAATTATTATAAGAGAGGTATATAAGAAGGATAATAGTATAGTAGTAGTATAGTAGAAGTGATAATTTCGACTAGTAATACCTATATAGCTATAGTAATAAGGCTACTTTAAAAGGCTATAATATTAAAACTATCTTAAGACGTATACTAGAGGAGTATTAAGCTCATAGTATTAAGGCTATTATATAAAGCAGGCTATCCACTAATAATAAAACTATTAAGAAATATCCAGAAAGGTACTAAGGCATTAGTATATATATAGATAAAGATTTCGATATATATAGTATTAATAAGACTACTATATAAAACTATAGAAACTATAGGAGCTATAGGAGGAGTATTAATATACCTATAGATATAGAGATTTTAATATATAGCTATAGTAATACTAATATAATAGAAGTAATACTTTCAATATATAGTATTAATAAGGCTACTACAAGAGGCTATAGTATTAAGGCTATAAAAGAGGTATATTAGAGGGGTATTAGTATAGTACTAGTATAATATATAGAGATTTCAATATATATAGTATTAATAAGGCTACTATAAGAGGTTGCTATAAGAAGCTATCTACTATTATTAAAACTATTAAGAAATAACTAGAAAAGTACTAGTATATCTATATAAATATATAGATATAGAGATTTATAATATAAAAACTATAAGGCTACTATAATAAGACTACTACTACTAGAAGCTAAAGTATTCAGACTATTAGAAAATAAGAGATAACTAGAGGAGTACTAGTATATATAGAAATATAGAGTATATATTCAGATTTTAGTAAGTAGAAGTTTTGAGGTTTTCAAAATAGATACTTCAAATTAGTTATTTCAAGTAGTATAAGGGTATTCTACAGTATATATTATATAGCTATATATAGTTATAAATATAAAGAGTACTAGGGGGGTACTTATAGCAATATAGAGAGTAAGTAGTATACTATAAGTATAGTAGATATAATATCCCTATAGCTAGGAGTAAGGAAGAAGTCCTTCTAATATCTCTATAGCTAAAGAGGCTTAAATACCCTATATAAGAGCCTTAGGGTTACTAAAATATAGCTATAGTTAAGTATATCTAAAAGGTTAATATTAGCTGGAATTATAATATTAAGAGGCTAAATATAAAGCCTAGAAGGGACTCCTAGGTTCTAACTAAAGAGGAATATTAGAAAGTTACTCCTACTAATATCCTATAGTTAGCTATAAGAGCTTTAAAGTTATAAAGGCTTTAAAGTTATAAAAGCTTAAGAGATAGTTAGCTAGAGCTTAGTTAAAAAGTACCTATTTAAAGCTATAAAAATATAGCTTCTTAAGGGGGGAGATAATAGCTACTAGGAGGCTATAAAGCTATAATACTATAGATAAAACATTATACTATCTATAGTATAATAATAAGATAGCTATATAATAGCTAATACTATTAATCAAGCTATAGAAAAAGCTATAGACCTTATAAATTTTTAATATAAAGATTACTAGAAGAATAATAAGAAGCTAGTAGTATATAAGAAGCTATAGTAATAAGGAGTTAGTAGTATATAAGAAGTTATATTAATAAGAAGGCAGTAGTATATGAGAGGTTTTAGTAATAAGAACAATATATAAGAGGTTTTAGTAATAAAAAGCTAGTAATATATAAAAGGTTTAGTAGTAAAAGGCTAGCAGTATATAAAAGGTTTAGTAATAAAAAGCTAGTAGTATATAAAAGGTTTAGTAATAAAAAGCTAGCAGTATATAAAAGGTTTAGTAATAAAAAGCTAGTAGTATATAAAAGGTTTAGTAATAAAAAGCTAGTAGTATATAAACGGTTTAGTAATAAGAAGCTAGCGGTATATAAGAGGTTTTAATAATAAGAAGTTTAGTAATAAAAGGCTAGTAGTATATAAGAAGTTTTAATAATAAAAAGCTAGCAGTATATAAGATAGTTCAGTTCGTAAGATTCTATAAATAGTACTACTCTTCTTATTATAGAAATAGAAGTTTAATAAGAATACTAGGGGTCTAATTTAAATATATAAAGAATACTAGAGGGCTAGTAAGAAGGCTAGGATATATATTATAGAAATAAGAAGTTTAAGATCTAGGAATACTTGTATTTAAATTATAAGACTATAAGAATATAATCTATAAGGGGGAGGAATATATTAAAGCATACTAATAGCCTCTAGCTAGACTACTACTTAGTTATCTATAAGAGGGGTATTTAGGTTATAATAGTTAGGGTCTTAGTTAGAGGAGTTAGATTTAAATATATTAATAACCCTATACCTATATTTGCCCCCTATATAGATCTATCACTTAGATACTAATATATATTCCTAATAATAGCCTTATTATTATTCTAAAATAGTAATTTATTTACTTCTTTAATATATTTTATTAGACTTTAATACTTAAAAGTACTAAATCTCCTACTATTATAAAACTACTTTAATTTAAGAATAGTTTTTACTATTATCTTACTATTAGTTAATCCGGAGGGTAACGCATACTATACGTAAGATTACTATACGGATGCAAACTAGTATTCTAGTTATTCGTTCTTATTATTATTATATTATATAGTACTATATATTATATAAAGCTTCAGATTTATAGTATAGTAATTACTTACTAATTACTATATATTTAGTTATAGCTAGTATTAAGTGCTTAGTACTTAATACTAGTAGGATGTAGAGGGTATACTATTATATATATAGTAATATATGTAGTTACTATATACCCTATAGTATGGTGTAACTAATATTAGCAACTTTTCTTTTTACTATATACTTTAGTATATATCTATTTATACGAAAAATAATACCTTTAGCGATCTATATTTTTTACCTTAATAACACCTAAATACTTATTTATCTATTCTACTTGAGTTATTTATCCTTCTATTTAAATAGTTATATAATTCAAATTAATAAATTACTTAAGAGTATAGTTTAGTATATTTTTATAAAGGTATTAGTAATATTATTATTTCTATTAATCTATTATACTTTATAAAATTTATAACGCTTATATAATTACCTTAATATTATAATATTAATTATAAAGTATTTTGTTTTAGTAGTATTAAGTTTTATAAGGTACTTATAAAGTAAGTATAAGTTAGTATATATAATAGTTAGAATTTTAAAGAGTTTTTAGTATTAGAAGATCTTCTTAAGTAATATAATAATAGTATAAGTAAAATCTATACTAACTATTATAATATAAATCTCTAAAGTAAGTATATTCCTAATTATTCTTTTATTTTTTATAGAAGAATAATATATAAAGTTATTATAGAAGTTAAATTAGTTATTACTATTAATAATCTCTTAGTTTAGAATTATTATAAATCTTAGTTAAAATGGGAGGTTAGTATTATGAATAAATAAACTGTTAATAAAAATATAGAAGTATATTTTAGAAAGGTTAAGTAGTAAGAAGTTAAAATTATAATTAAACTATTTAATTTGCTATTTAAGGTATTTATTAAGCGTAGTAGTATTATTACTTAAAGGTTATTATTTTTATACTATATAAAAGAAATTAAATAATATTTTAAGCTAGTATATTAAAACAAGGTACGCTTTATATATATATATTATTTAATATATACCTTCTTAAGTATTTTAAATGTTATATATATATTAATAAAGGCGAGCTTTTACTTCTAGTATTTTTAGTATAAATAGAAAGTATTACTATTAAAAAATAGGATACTTCTATTAAATATTAATAGTACTACTTTTAAGAGGACTATTTTAAGTTTTATTTTAAATAAAGCTTTTTAGAGCTTTTCGTCTTAATAGTGTAAGAAGGTAGTATCTAAAAAGCTAAGTATATTATTAGTTTGTATATTTATAAAGCTTAATATACTATTTTTAATATAGAAGATAAGGAGGTATAAGTTATATATTAATATTTCTATTTATAATTATTCTTTATAGTATTTATAATATATCACTTATTAGTAGGAATTAGCTTTAGTAAAACTATATAGTAGTTTAATAATAATTATAATAAAGCTTAAAAAATATTAATTTTAAAATATAAGAACAGCTTGGAGGGGCTAATAGCTCGCTTTCTACTACAACTATTAGTAGATATATTGCCCCTTAAAGTATAACTTCAGCCCTCCTACCCCCTACTAACTACTACAGCTAGCCCCTAGTTAATCTAGAGCTAAGCCCCTTATAACTATAGTAGCTAGTATACTTACCTTATGTTAACCTTTTTAATAATAAATAACTAATAACTCTTTCTGCAATAACCTTACGCCTTTATGCCTTTACGCCTTTATAGCTATTAACATATAATTTAAACATTTCGAGATATTTAATTACTACTAACTATATTCTATTTAAATATTTATCACAACTTTAATATCCATAATTTTAACATCTTTTAGACTAAGCCCTACTTATATTTAAGATAAAATAGAACTTATAAAATATATTATAACTAAACTATCCTTATACCTTAAGGATTAATACCCTTTAGGTTTTATTATAATTATTATCAAACTACTATATAGTTTTACTAAGACTAATACTTACTAATAAGCAACTTACTCTAAATACTATAAAGAATAATTATTAATAGAAATATTAATATATAACTTATACCTCCTTATCTTATATTTTAAAAATAATATATTTAGCCTTATAGGTATATAAACTGATAATACCTTTAGCCTTTTAAATACTACCTTCTTATATTATAAACTTATTTAAAGTAAAACCTAAAATAGTCTTCTTAAAAGTAATACTATTAGTATTTAATAGAAGTATCCTATCTCTTAATAGTAATACTTTCTACTTATATGAAAAGTACTAAAAGTAAAAGCTCGCTCTTATTAATACGTATATAATACCTAAAGTACTTAAAAAAATATATATTGAATAATATACATATAGGGTATAGTTTACTTTAATATACTAATTTGAAGTACTATTTAACTTCTCCTATATAGTATAAAAATAATAACCTTTAGGTAATAACACTACTATACTTAATAAATACCTTAAATAGTAAATTAAATACTTTAACTATAGCTTTAACTTTATACTATTTAATCTTTCTAAAGTATACCTCTATACTTTTATTAATAGCTTATTTACTAATAATACTAACCTCTTATTTCAACTAGGATTTATAATAATCCTAAGTTAAGAAACTACTATTAGTAATAGCTAATTCAACTTCTATAGTAACTTTATATACTATTTTTCTATAAAAAGTAAAAGAATAACTAGGAGTATACTTACTTTAGAGATTTACATTATAATAACTAGTATAGATTTTACTTATACTATTATTATATTACTTAAGAAGATCTTCTAATACTAAAGACTCCTTAAGATTCTAACTATTATATATACTAATTTATACTTACTTTATAAGTATTTTATAAAACTTAGTACTACTAAAGAATAGTATAGATTTTACTTATACTATTATTATATTACTTAAGAAGATCTTCTAATACTAAAAACTTTCTAAAATCCTAATTATTATATATACTAACTTATACTTACTTTATAAATACCTCGTAAAGCTTAGTACTACTAAAGAAAAATATTTTATGATTAATATTATAGTATTAAAGTAGTTATATAAGTATTATAAATTTTATAAAATATAGTAGATTAATAGAGATAATAATATTACTAATACTTTTATAAAGGGTATATTAAACTATACCTTCAAGCGATTTATCAATTCAAACTATATAATTATTCAAATAAAAAGATAGGTAACTTAAGTAGAATAGGTAAATAGGTATTTAAGTATTATTAAGATAAAAAGTATAGATCGCTAAAAGTACTATTTTTCGTATAAATAGATAAATACTAGGGTATATAATAAAAAGAAAAAATTACTAGTATTAGTTATACTATACTATAAAGTATATAGTAACTATATATATTAAAAAGATAGGTAACTTAAGTAGAATAAATAAATAGGTATTTAAGTATTATTAAGGTAAAAGGTATAGATTACTAAAGGTACCATTTTTCGTGTAAATAAATAGGTATTAAAATATATAGTAAAAAGAAAAGATTACTAGTATTAATTACACTATACTATAAGATATATAATAACTATATATATTACTATATATATAGTAGTATACCCTCTACGCCCTACTAGCGATAAGTACTAAGTACCTAGTACTAGCTATAGCTAAACGCATAGTAATTAGTAAGTAATTACTATACTATAGATCTAGAGCTTTATATAGTATTATGCGTTATAAAATATAATAATAATAATAATAAATAACTAGAATAAAGTAAGTAATTACTATACTATAAATCTAGAGCTTTATATAGCGTTACGTACTGTATAATATAATAATAATAATAATAATAATAAATAACTAGAATACTAGTTTGTACCTATATAGCAAGATTACATATAGTATACATTACCTTCTAGATTAACTAATAGTTTTTAATAGTTACCTTCTTATATTTATAAATAGTATATTTTTTAATATAGATATCAGTTGCATTATACTATAAGGCATATAGTAACCACACGCATTACCATATATATAGCAGTATACCCTCCACACCCTACTAGCAACAAGTACTAAGTACCTAACGCTAGCTATAGCTATACATATAGCAATTAATAAGTAATTACTATACTATAAATCTAGAATTTTATATAATACTACATACTACATAATATAACAAAAATAATAACAAATAACTAGAATACTAATTTACACCTATATAATAAGATCATATATAGTATATATTACCTTCTAGATTAACTAATACTAATCAGTAGTTAACTTATCTATTACTATTATACCATAAATCAACAAAACTAATTACAATAAAAAAAGCAACTATAAAAAACTATACTTAAAATCTATATAAAATAAAAGATTATAAAACTAACTACTTAGATACCTCAGACTCTCCCTACCTTAATATTCTAACTAAAATACTCTAAAAAACATATTAATACTTTAAAAAACTTTTATAAAACTTAAATAGAAATATTATATTAAAAGCTTTTATTCTAATTAAACTAAAACAAACTCCTAACAGTATTTTCAAAAAGTTTTCTAAATTTATACTTTAAATTACTACTTACTAAAATATATTTAATAAATATAATAAACCTTCTCAAATCTTATTAAAACTCTATAATACTAAAAATTTATAATATCTCTAGCCTTAACCCCTCAAGACTTATATAATTTTTTAAAATATACTTTTTACCCTTCTTTTATATAAATAACCAAATCCAACAATCCCCTCATACTATCCTAATTTTTATAATAATATCTAAATCACTAGCCCCTAAAGAAATACCTACTCTAAACACCCTTTCAATAATTATAACTATACTAAATAATATCCCTATACCTATAAAATTCTACTAATACCTAAATCTAATACTATTTAGATAGATCTAAAATATTAACTATAAAAACCTTATAGATAAAAATACCCTCACTATTTTAACATACCTAGCATACTAAATCACACTTTATAACTACTTAAAATTATATAGTTATAAACTCTTTTAAATATTTAAAAACAACTTTAAAAACTAATCTATTTCAATATAGTAACTTATAGATACCCAAATTACTTACTATACCTAAAACTACTTCTTCTTCTATAGTATTAAAATTAATATAAATAAAGAAAGAATTTTTAATACTTTATACTAAGTTACTTAATAAGATATATTTACCTTTTAAATATTTAAAAAAACTACTAAAACTAGTAAACACTATACCTCCCTTTAGGTAAATATTAAAAGATTCCTTAAATAACTTAAAAACCTTATAAAAAACAATTAAGAAATCATACTACCTATCTATAAAACTAAACCTAAAGCTTAAAAAATTAAATCTACTTTAACTCCCCTATAAATAATAAAAGAAAATAATAATAGTATAGCTAGTTAGCTTATATATCCCTAATACTAGTACTATACCCCTAACTCTCCTTATTAACCTTACTAGTATATAGCCTTTCTAGTATAAAACCTCCCTATATATAAAAAGGAAACTATAAATATAATAACCTATAGTTTTTAAAATAATTTAAATACCTACTATATATTCCCTCTACTACCCTATTTAATAATACTTCAGCTAAATATACTATAAACCTCATAAAACTCTATAATAAAATAATAAAATACAATAGAAACCTATATAATATTTTTAAAATAAAAATCTATATATTTCATAATTATTACCTTAA
>QAPG01000519.1:0-19287 GCA_004366825.1 Colletotrichum spinosum
TAATAATAATAATAATAATAATAATAATAATAATAATAATAATAATAATAATAATAATAATAATAATAATAATAATAATAATAATAATAATAAGTTCTTATTATACTTAATCCTTTGAATATCAATATAAATATCAATCTTATTAAAGCTTTTAATAACTATGAGAACTATAGTTATGTCTATAAAAGTTAGAAGAAATTAATATTATATAAGAATAACTTTATTATTCTTTCTAATCTTCTAAAACTAGTTACAATTAAGTTTAATTTTAAAATATTACTAATAGATAAAACTATTATTATAACTAAGAAGTATATGATTAAAAGAATAAAAAAGTATTATAAAATACTATGGAAAGCTTAGAATTCTAATACATCGTTTATAAGGATTCCCTAATAGAAATCACTAGGATTTCCCTAGGATCTCCAATTAGAAATTACTAAAGTTTCCTATTGGAAATTATTAGCACTTCTTGCTAGATTTCTTAGAGAATGACTAATAAAAATACTTTAGAAATCTTCATAGACTTTGTATAGAAATAGAAGGATTATTAGTTTTTATATTGATATTTTATTAATATCAAAATATAATAATTAGTAGTATAACTTGTTTTCTATTATTAGGATTTTAGTTTATTCTATAGATGACTAATTAATATAACAAGAAAATATTACATTAATCATAGAATTCTAATATTAGAAAGCAATTAAGATATTTCTTATTTCTTAGAAGATTATATTATTAAAATAAAATATAAGTTCATAGATAATAAATAAGACTAATAGTATAATTATTTAATTAGTATAATTCATATTTCTATCAAATCTATTTTGAATAAACTACATAAAGGTCTTTAGCTTTATACAGAAAACATTTGGCTCCTAGCTAGGACTTATACCCCAACCTATCCTATACTAATAGCTATAGCTATAATTACTTGAAGCCTTTATATATTATATAATAAGGTTATACTAATAATATATAATAATACGATATATTTGACTTGAAGTTATATCTTTCCTACTATTAGCCGATGATAACTTCTATAATAATATTAGTATATATATCTTTTTAGATATCTAATAGGCTACTTCTAATATATATTTAAAGTATTTAGAGTTATCTTTCAATACCTTACTCTCTGGCGCCAGATTCTTCTTTATTACTTGAATTTTATTCCTTTCAGCTCTATTAATAGCTTTATCTTTTAATAATAAATTAAGGCTAAATATAACTATAGCTATTCTAAGAGAACTAGAGAGAGTAGTAAAGTTGCCTTTATATAAAACTAGCCCCTTTAGGCTTTTGTAAAAGTAATTATAACTCTTATAATCTTTAATAATTTCTATAGGATTGATATTTATATTAAAGTTATAGGGGTTGAAGATAGTAATAGATAGTAATTAGGGATATTCTTATTATTATTATTATTAGTAGTAGGATTATTATAAGACGGTTAGCTAGTCTTCTATTACTTTTTCTTATATATATAATTAGTATTATTGAAATATACTATCAGTATTATTACTATCTAGCCAGTATGAGTTAATATTATAAGTATTACTATAGTAAGTTTAATATTTAAAAGCTACTACTAATTATTCCAAGGCTTATACTAATAAGTTTATATATCTAATTATTATTCTATTTCTTTTTAGCTACTATATACTTCTAGATGAGAACTAGGTTTAAGCTAGTAGTTATACTACTAAGTCCTTTTTACTATATTTACTTATAGAAATATATATAGACTATAATATATAAGTAAGTATTTTTCTAAAAAGAGATTATTGACTAAGTATTATATGAGGCTACCTATTAGGTAGGGGGGCTAAATATATAAATCTCTAAATATATTAAATAATCTTTATATATAATATAGGTTGACCTTTTCTAAGGATATTTAAAATAATATAAAATTAAATGATTAGATTTAATTATAGAAACTTTTCAAAGTTTTCTTCTACTACATACTATATATTAATTCGTAAAATATAAGGAAAATAGAAATATAAGTTTACACTTCAGCTTTAATAGCGTATTAATAAAGATCCTAATTGTAATTCTACTTGAAAGAAATCAAGATCTAGATAACTTCTATTTATTATAAATAATTAATCATAAAGTCCTTTAGAAAACTAGTTATGTCTATATAATACTTTTTGAAATCTATATTTAAATACATCTTTACTAAATTTAAAATAAAGAACTTAAGAAACTAGAACTCCTAGAAGAGTAAGGACTTATAAAACGTCTTAATTTGATTTGAAAAGTCTAAATAGAATTCTTCTAACTAAATTCCTACTTGGTAAAATAACCTTATTATTTATTCTTCTAATTAAACCTATTAAACTTAAACTAATAACCCTAGTAATTTCTTTTTAATCATAGCTACTTAGATGACATAGAACCCTATGAGGAACTTTAAGTTTAATACTTATATAATTTATCTTATAAGATAAATCTAATATATTTAGACTTATTCTTCTTTTATATAATAGAAATAGAAAAATTAAGATATTAATAGAAGGTTACTAAGAAGTTATGATAATATTATTAGCTACTAAAATTATCTATAGAATCTCCTATACTAGTTATACTATTGGTAACTTATAAACTTATTCGTTCTTATTAAATTATAAATTTAATCCTAAGGGAAATAGATATATTTCTTAATCTTCTTCTCAATCTTCTTCTTCACTTATTATTAAATCTACCTTTAAATTTAAATACCTTCTAGAGATTATTAGCTTTATTTCATTAAACATATGAAATACCATAGTTAAAATAAAGTAGAAGATGAGATAATAACTCTTTAGAATTACTATTAAAACTTTATTTATTAGTAACAATAAAAGAAGAAAGTAATTTAAGGATTAATGTATTGAATATAAATCTTAAGAAATTACTATACAATTATAGATTTCAATTAGAAGAAATCAGACTCTTTAATTTCCCTAATTCATACAATCCTTCTAGAGAATTCTATATAGAAATTATTAAAAAGATTTATATGAATATAGAATAGTTTATTAAAATAGTAAAACTCTATATAGATAATCCTAATCACTACTATTTATTACTTATTAAAAATATATTTTAATATTTCTATAGAACTATTTATAGAAGAGGCTAATAACTCGCTTTCTATTATAATTATTAGTTGACATATTACCCCCTAAAGTATGACTTTAGCCCTCCTACTTCCTACTAACTATTTCAACAAACCTCTAGTTAATCTAAAGCTAAACCCCTTATAGCTATAATAACTAGTATGCCTATCTAATATTGACCTTTTTATAAATAATGAATAAGTAATAACTCCTTTTATAATAATCGTATATTCTTATACCCTTATACTCTTATATTCTCACAGTTATATATAATTCAAATATCTCAAGATATATAACTACTACTAACTATAAGTATTTTATTTAAATATTTATTATAACTTTAATACTTATTATTTTAATATTGTTTAGACTAAGTTCTATTTACCTTTAAGATAAAGCTTTATACTATTAATATAAAGGCTTTTTACTATTAATATAAATTAACCTATAATTTCTATATAAGTATAATAAGACTCAACTTAGTCTTATTAGTAACCCATTCTGATATATTAAATATAACTAATATATGAATAATATTCTTATAAGTATAAATGCTTCTAATATAACTAAATAGCTTTTAAAACTCTTATAATTCTATTATTATAATACTTTAAAATATCTAATAATTAATATTATAATGGAATATCAATATTAAAATATCATCTAATTAATACCTAATCTTTAATATTACTAGCTTAATATAATAACTTATAGAATAGTTAGATAATTCTCTTTTTAATATTCTTAAGCTACTTATTAATTATAATACTTTAAATAACGTTCTTCAAACCTTATTTTATATACTAATAGCCTTAATTAAAATAGTTATAACTAGATATCTTTATATTAACTTTATGATTATCTTTTTATAAGTAGCTATATAGATTTTGAAGAGATTTTAATTCTCTTATAGAAGTATAATTACAGAAAAGCAATAGATTATAGGACGCTTAACTCTTATAAGTATTCTATTTTATTCTATCTTTAAGAAATTTTCAGAAGTACTTAATCCTATAATCCTAATAGTTACTTTTAACTCTATATATTAAAGTTTTGTCTTAATAAAGCTCTCTCTATACAAATTATTACTGTGAAGTCTTTTACTATTATAGGATTGAATATTAAAACTAGAAGTATAATTATTTACAACAATAAGTCATTTTATTACTATTTTGACTAGTTATAAACTAATACTAATATAAATACTATTATCAGGTACATCTATAGTTGAATCTATATGTAAGGTGTAGAACTTGAATATCATTCTAAATATAGAGTAAAAGTAACTGAATAGAACTATTTATAATTAGTATATAATAACTCCTTTTAATAAATAATTAGAAGTATTCTAGTATTATTAATATACTTTAGATGACTATATTACTCTCCCAAAAGTTAAACTTAAGGTTCTTATTTAAGGAGTAGAATAAGAATATAAAACATCTATTATACCATAGATAATATTTACAATAAGTTAGATCTTAAGATATTTACTATTAGAATTACAAATTTTATAAAAAGAACATAATACTATATATCCAGAATTCTTAGAATAATTTCTAATAAATTAAACTTTAATTTGATACTACAAATCCTAAGACTTCAGCCAAATATTTAAAAGGAATAAGTAGATTATGTTTATAACAAATTACTAAGATACATAGATAAGAAACATAACTTCTAGAAAATAGAAAGACTTGAGAAGAAAGCTTATACACACATAATATAATAAGCTTTGGAATACTATACATCAGGCAAACTACTAAGCAAGTTAACTATATAAAATATAAACTATTCTTTTAATATAGTTCTTACTCAAATAAAACTAATTTAACTAATTAAAACATATTATTTAAAGAATAAGTTTCTTTGTTAATTAATCTGAAAGAAACTATTAGTTAATATAAATCTCCTTTTATTAGAAGAAGGTAGAGTCAATTTATAAAAAGATATGGTTAGTCTAAGAGAATAAATCAGATCACTAAACTAAAAAGAATTATTAATAATGAATACTTTGAACTATGTCCTGTTGATAAGAATAAATAATAAAGCTTTATGAATATCTAAATCTCCCATTGTAATAGCTATATTAATTATACAATTAACAGAGATATAAAAGAAAATTTATACAAATAATATAATATATATACTACTAGCTATAGATTGAGAAGATACTATTTTAGAATTAAGTTAAATAGAAGATGTTAATATTATTTCTAATACATGTATTCCAAATGCCTATTAAGAATTAGTACAACATTAAGATAATTCTTCCATTCTTTAAAACACCCTATTTATAATAAATCAATAAGTAGGAAGTAAAGAAAAAGAGTAAAATTATTAAAATTGTTAAGAGAAAATTGAAACTTTTTAGAAAGATAGGTTTTTAGACTTAAAACCCTTTTAATAATTATACTATTAGTTATTCTATATAGCAATACTTATACTTATATCAAAATATAAAACATATTAAATAATACTATTTTTAATATATATATTAGTATTAGAACTATAAGATATCTTATTTAAAAAAATATTTTAGATGAAATATCTAATTATAAATTTAATTTAGACTTAACTATATAATTATTTAGAATAAGAGCTTTATAAACTATAAGATGAATTATATCCTTTTTATTCTACTAGAGAATAATAAATAGTTTAATTAGAATTATAAACTTTAAGATTACCCGCTTGACGTAGTAGTTTAACGTCTAGCTAGCCTTTACCGTTTTATAGTAAGAGCTATAGGTTCGAATCCTATAGTAGGTAACTATAACTAGTCACTATATACCTTCCGATTATATAAACTATATAGTAATTACTACTAGCTATTAGCTCTTACTATTAGCTATTAGTAGCTAGTGACTATTAATAGATAGTAATAGGTATAGCTAGCTAGTTAGTATCTAATATTACGACTCTATTATGATTTTCAATAGAATAATTATAATAGATATAGGCCTATATATAACTTCTATCTTTATTACCTATTATATTAACTAACTATATTTACTACTTAAGGTTTCCTCTATTTAAATAGTTCTTTAGTATTAATAGTATCTATAAAGTTTATAAGGTAAGAACTAACTACTAAATATAGCTTCTTTTAAAACGTCCCGAGAGGTATATAACTTTCAATAGATTAAAGACCTTTAATACAACCTCTAATACATTTTAAGTTTAAGATTTAAATGATAAATAAGCTTAAAGTTAGAATTCTATTATATTAGGAATTTAATATTTCTAATAGAATTAATTGTTCTTAATATTAAAGGAATTATGAATATTAAATTATATTAAGACTTCAAAATCTTAATATAAAGATATATCAAGAAAATACCTAATATCTATCTAGTGTAATTAGTTAGAAGCTTGATAACTATTCTGAAAGATTTTGTATATATTCTAATGAATACTTCTTAAGGTTTAAAATTAATATATTTGTATTTTGACTTATTTATAATAGTATAATCTAAATAGTAATTGTTTAATATCTATTAGTAGTTATATGTTACTATTTACTATCAAACTAGAGAATTATAAGAAAATCAGAAAATTAAATATATTTCTACTAATTATTATAAGGAAATAATAATGTATAACCTTTAAAAGATAGAAATCTCCTTTTGAACATTTCTTTACTAAACACATTTACTTAACTTTTATAAATAGAGTATATTAAGACTAGAGGCTAGATTTGAAATATGATTCTAATAATAATAATATAGTTTTTATACTATAAGAAGAAACTATTTCTAATCATTTCAAGAGATCTATTTGAGAGGTATCTAAGATTATTACTAAATACCTAATTTCTGAAAAACTAGAAAGGTAAATGAATACAGACAAATAAAGGAGAATTACTATACTTCTAATAAATACCTACTCTGAAGAGAAAATAATACAATACTCATATCTAACTAGGTTAAGAAACTAGAAGTCTCTGAATGATAAACTTAAAAAAATATATAAAAGAAAATAATTTAAATAAGTTAATTCTTGTATAATATTTAGAATACTCATCTTTATAATCTAGAGAATGATAAAGAGAAAGAAAGAAAACTTAATACTTATAAATTTAAAAATACTAAATAAGATTATAATTCTAAATATATATCTTTTACTATTATAATCTAAAGTTCTATAGAAACTCTATAGAAGAAAGTTTATTACTATAACCAATATTAGGTGATGTCTTTACTAGATACTAATCATTCAAAATTACTAAGAATAATTAATAATTATTAAATATCAAAAATAAGAAACCCTTTAGTAATACTAATAGGATTTAAAACCTTATTAGTTTCTATTTAAAAGTTAATAAATGAAACCTTCGAACTATATTAAGATTTCACTTACAAATCTATTATTAATATTATAATTATCTTAGAAACTATTAATAAATACTACCAATAATTAAATATTATTCTTAATTTACTTAACGTTTAAAGCCTAAGGTTTCAAAAGATAAATATTTCATTAGATTCTTTATAATTAAGATACTAAGATTTAAAAAAAATAGTTTTCAACCTTATAATATTAAGACTAAAATATAAAAGCTTGAAAATATTGAGTTCTTACAAATATGAATATTTCTAGAGAAATGGATAAATGTAATGAGATATTTATAACATTGTATTCTAGAATATACCTCTAGAATTAAACTTCTTCAAAATAAAAGAACAGAGCTATTACCTTAGAAATATAAATAAGCAATTACTACTAATTGAAAATATAAATATTACTATTTGAAAATCTTATTCAAATTAACTTAAGAAGAAAAGGATAGTTATAAAAATATTAAGATACTATTTATTTTTGGAACTATCTTTACTATTTATAATTTAAACTAAACGCTATTTATTTAAATTGATACTTCTTAAAAGTATGAATATAATATCTTTCTTTTCTATATAAAGAATAGGGAAAACAATTAGAAAACTAGACAATAAATACTATATACGTTAGTTTAACTAATTGTTTATATTAATTAAGTATTAATAAGTATTGAAATATAATACTAACTAATAGAATTAGACATCATATATCCAACTTGAATAATTCACAAGATTAAGATATTAATTTAATTAGTTGAGAGAATATTATTGATTATATTAATAAATTATATTTCTGTATTAAACACTATAATCTAGATACTCTCTTTTATTAGAAATAGAAGAAAAACTAGTTTGTATTCTATTTTAATAGTTAAATATTTCCTATAATTTTAACTTAAATACTGTTATATTTCTGGAAATACTAATACTATTCTAAATATACCCCTTATAATATAAATTGGTTAAAGATCAATCTTAAGAAATAGAAAACTGAATAAGATATAGAATAATTAAATAGTTTATTATTAGGCTACTATAGAGAAGGGGGGTATTAGGGAGCTATTTAGGTTTCTATATACTAGTTTTAGCTACTAGAAGAATCGATATTCTGGTAGTATGAGGTTTAAATATAAGTATGAAGCTATAGTTAAATGAGGAGAAGAATAAGTTTAAATAGTTATGAAATATAGTATATATTTATTAAGAGCTTTTATAACTTAATATTACTTCAACTTAAACTATTTTAACTTCTAACTATTTTTATAAATACTAAATGATAAAATCATAATAATATTATATTAGAAATTTATTATTTAAATAATTTAGAAGTCTAAGTCTAATTCAATCGGACAATTGATTCCTATAGTAACTAGTAGTAGTATTGATAAATTAGGAAAGTATTTATTCCTATAGAATAATAGTAATCTTTCTTAAATGAATTTAAACTAATTAATTCAAGAAGAAGTAACGAAGTTAAAACCGAAGTAGAAGTTAGAAAGTTTAATAGTATTATATAGGAGAGATAATTGAAAAGAAGAGAATATTAGAAAGTCCTGTACACTTATATTTAACCTTAGAAGATAAAGAGGAGACTTGCTAATTAAATAGTTAAGTTTTATTAAGTATTAAGAAGTAGTTAGTCTAATTTTAATACTTTTATATTTAGAATATAAAAATAATGTATTATAATAGAAGATGACTTTACTATAGATAAGAATAGAATTTAGTATATAGATTTATATTTTGGTATTATATCTTATTATTAGATCGAATAGGTTATTATTACTTATAATAATAATATTAAGTAGGTTATTTAAATAGTAATAGAAGAGTAGCTAAAGTTTGATATAAATACTAATACTATTTAAATCATTATAATAGTAGTTAAGCTATATATAATTTGCTAGAAGGTTAATTAATTATATAAATAGTTTATCAATATATATAAGGTTTCTAAAGTAGAATATCTTGATATTAAAATACAAAGATCCTGAGTTATTGATATTATTAATTACTTACTATTTGAATTAAGATATATAATTATAAATAGAATCTTACTAATTATATATAAAGAAGTGGATAGTATAATTAAAAAGGTAGAAATAGTTGAATAACTTCTAAATAGGTTTATCTTAATAGAATCTATTTTTAAAATATTAGAATACAGGAGCTAAAGGTTATTAGTTATATAAATAGTTATCCCAATTTGAGAGATAAATAGGAAGAGTTAGTTTAAAAAACTATTTTTTAGAACTATTCTTTTACTTAAGATTAAATAAAAAGGCATTCTATAGCTCTAAATAATTACCCCCTAGGGGCGATTGAAATATTATAATTATAAGAAGATAGGTTATATATTAGATTAATACAATAAAAATACTTATTATACTTATAAGAAACTTAGATATATTAGAAGATCTTATTATACTATTAGAATAACAATTAATAATATTTATATCCTATAGCACTTAAAGTTCTATTAATATTCTAAAGTTAAAATATTAATCTACATAAAAAGACGTTAGAAGAAAGAAAAGATATTTATTAATTCAGAGGCTAATAATAATATTGTAGATTAGAAGATACTATATAATACTAAGTTTATAGAGATTAGTTTAGAATTAAAAATATTACGTTTCAATATAAAATATAAATCATAATTATAAGGACTATAAATAACTTGAGTATTATGTAGATAAAGTTTTGTATTTTCTTAGTAAGTAATATTAATAAATAGAATATAATCCTAAGAATTTCTCAAGGAAGAAAAGTGAAATTTAATTTAACGTAGAAAACTTTAAATTAAATTTATTTTCTAGTTATTACTAACTCGAAATTAATATATAGAGTTTAAGTAATCAATAAGGTTAAGGGGTGATCTAAATGTATATTAATAATTTTAGTTATATTAGTATTAATAGAAGAGGAGTAATACGCTATTTAATAATCCTTTATACGATATCTAAATAGGAAAAAGTCAATTTCAATTGATTATTATTAGAATAGTAAGAGTAGGCTTATACTCTTCATATGAAGAAGGCTAATATTTCTATGGAAAAAGGTATTTATATCTATATAATAGAACTAAAGAGGGATAAGGAGTTTTTATAAGGTTTCATCTATCTCTTTATAGAAAAAGAGTTAGAAGAATTATATTAAGATTTTATATTATCTTTTGAAAAAGGTAGATTAAAATATTTAAATGCTTTATAAAGATACTAATCCTAATTACTTGAAAAAGAGAAATAAGACAAAGTTATATACAGACTATAGAGGTTTGAATAACTTTACTATTAAGAACTATATATAACTACTACTTATTAATATAGGTTCAAATTATTTAAGAAGAGTTTTATTTTCTATTTCTCGATCTAAAAGATATATACTATTAGGTTTATATATAATTAGAAGATAAGTAGAAAATAGTATTTTAGATGCAGTAAAGATATTTTGAGTATTATACAATATTATTGAGTTTGGTAAATATTTTAGTAACTTTCTAAATACATATTAATAATATTTTAGTGAGTCCTTTAGATATTATATATATTATTTATTTAGAAAATATCCCAATATTTAATAAGATTAAAGACGATTATCTAAAAATAGTAAAAAAGGTATTTAACCAGTTGTTAACTATAGGATCTTATATTAATTGAGAGAAATATAAGCTTTATATATAAATAATTAGGTTCTGAGCTTTTATTATTTCTCTTAAAAGTATTATTATAGAAGAAGAAAGAATATTAGTAATTGAAAAGTAGGTATTACTTATCAATATAAGAGAGATCTAGACTTTCTTAGGATTTGTAAAGTTTTATAAGAGATTTATTTAAAGTTATTCTAAAATATATACTAGACTTATTAATTAGTTAATTAAAAAGGTTAAAGGGAAAAATATAATTGTTTTTAAAATAATTAAAATCTTTAAGGATTTAAAGGATAAGTTTAGTTAAGTCTTCATGTTTCAATACTTTAATTTACTATTTCTAATTTATATAAAGATAGATATTTCTAATTTTACTATAGGAATAGTAGCTATTTAATGATAAGAAGGATAGCAATAATTACTAACTTACTTCGTATAGAAGTTAAAAGGAGTAAAGTTAAGATATAATATATTAGAAGTTAAACTACTAATTATATATAGAATAGTACTTATATAGAAGTATTATTTTTTAACCCTATAGTATATAGTTATTTCTATTACTAATCATTCAAACTATTAGTATCTGTTAAGATAGATAGATAGGTAGGTAAATTAATAGTTAAGCTATTACTATAGATAATTATAGAATTAGGAGAAGTATGATGTGATAAAAGTAGTTTTCTTAATATGAGAACTTATGTGAAATATATATAATAATAATAATTAAATAGGGGAGAAATAGGAATTCAATTAATAATATAATCAATTATTTCTAATTATTATTTATAGAGATATTAAGGTTTTTATAGAAAGCGTTTATTTTAATGTTCTAGTTGTACTATTAGATCTCTACCTATAGCTATAGTATATATATTACTATATCTATAGTATATAAAGTATTATAATTATAATATATATATTTTAATATAACATATGAACTATTATAATTACAATATATAATATATTCGAATTAAAATATATGGGTTAAAGTATAAAATATATTAGATTTAGTATAATATATCAACTATTATAGCTAGAGTATATAGAATATTATAATTATAATATATATAGAATGAATTACTTCTAATATCTTCTGAAAGCATAGACTGCTATACCTTTACCTTATTTACCGAAGAACTACTAAGGGTACAAAGGTAAAATAAATACATATTTATAAATCGATTCGTCTATAATTTACTTATATAGAAATACTATAGAATTGTCCATTACTTTTATGAGAATAATAGAAGAAGTTCTTTATATATTAGAATAAATCTAATATCTCCCTATCAAATAGATTTTGCTAATATATTACTTATTTATACAAAGGTTTATAAAACTTAACAAAAGGTAAAAAGGCAAAGCTTATATAAAGTTAAAAAACTTAAAATGTAAAAGAGAATGGATAAGAAAATACTTTTAAGATATCTCTTTTAGAATTTGAATCAAATATATTTGAGTTTTACTAAACCTAAAGGCTTAATTAAAATATTAATTATATTATTTTCGATCTTTATATAATATATTAAGTTATCTTTATTTCTAATAGAATCTTTTATAAGTAATATTCTATACTTATATGTTTTATATTTTTATAAACTTTACGATTTTCAACTAATTCCTTTCCTATTAAACTATCTATGGAGATCTTAGGTCTTTTAACTTTAAATAATTCTAATTGTAAGTCTATATAATTATGATTATAATATAGATAAATTACCTTTTTATAGATATCTAATAGAATTATAAATTCAACTTTAAAAATAGATAAAAGTACTATTTTCTACTTTATAGTTAAATAGCTAATAAGATTACTATTTCCTTTTAAATAGAAAATGTAAGAAGGAATAGATTCCTGATTATTTATAGGCTTTATTTAATTTGAATCAATATATCTTATAATATTCTTAATAGAAGACATATTCTTACAATTATGAATAGACTTAGACTTTGTGTTATTGTTTCAATATTCTTATACATAGTTAAGAAGTGTAAAATAGTCTTTTTGTAAGTTATAAATGAATTAAGAATAAAGTATTATTAGAAAAATAATATTAAGCTTTATATTTAGAGTTAAATATAATAGAATCTCTATTCCTCATTAAAACTTTAAAATATTTTCTTTTAAAGTCTTTTCTATATTTTAAAATAATTCAAAATGATTATTTATAAGAGGTTTAAATCTAAAAATAGTTTCGTTTTAATATTTCCTCATAATCTTCTTAGTATACTTATTTTAATTAATAGTAATTACGTTTTCCTTTAAATTTGTAAATAGATTATAATTAAGAAAAATAGAAAGTTCTTTTAGATTTTCAATATTTTGTTTTCTATATTGAAGAGTTATATATATAATTAGCCATTTCTTAATTATTAATAATTAGTAATGTATTATTTTTATAACATGTTAAAATAATTATATAAAGTTCTTTATATAAAATAAAAGTTATCTTATTATAAAGAGAAATAATGAATCTTATCAAATAAATATTACTTGTAGATAATTATCTTAAAGTTAAAGGGTCTATTCTAAATTGTATAATATTTTATTGAGTAGATAAAGAAAGGTATAGTTTTTATAAATTTCTAATTATGTATATTCATATTCAGATTAAATTCTGAAGAGTTCTTCTTTATATTAAAGAAAAGTCTAATTAGTAGATAAATATATATATATGTTTATTAATATTAGTATACATAGATACTATAGTAACATTATATTATCTTAAAGTCTATGCTCAAGAAAGAGAAAGAATTCCTATATATCTCTAGTTTTTAGGCTTATAAATAATATCAAATATTTCTCAATAATTAACTATTAATTGTTAATTATAACTTTCAACTAGCTATCTAACCTTATATATAATTCCTTTAAATATATTATTGAAGTTTGATTTATATACTTAGGTATTATTTAAACTATTAATATCTTTAATATTGATAGTAAATAGAAGTATTACTTTCTAGTTATTTATAGATTTTACTTATTCTATTTAATATATTATAATTAGAATTGAATTTCTATACTTAGGAGATTTAAATATTTTAGTAAAAGATATAAGTCTTTTTGTTTTATTTATTAATAAGAAATAAGAATTCTCATTACCTTTATTAGTATTTGTACATAATTCTATATAAGTATTTAAATTCGAATAGTTTAAAATAGTAGAAAGAATACTTTCTTTATAAGTTATATAATTTTCTTTAGCTTTATCTATTACAATAAGTGAATTAATCTATAGGTTGGACTTTTTCTAAATATTATTATTCTTTTCTATGTTTAATTCTAATATTCTTTTCTTTTTAGTTATTTTAATATTTGAACTTTCCTTTATAATGATCCTAGATATTTCTTAAACTTTAGTAGTTAGATTTAGTAAAGAGTTATTATAATTATTATTATTATTTTATTTCAAATTAGAAATAGATTTATTTAGACTTAAAATAAAACTATGATTAGGCTGACTAGACTTCTAATTACTAGAATTTCTTTTTAAATTAATAGATAAATGTTGGTTAATCTAGAGGGTAATGCATACTGTATGTAATCTTGCCGTATAGGTGTAAACTAGTATTCTAGTTATTTATTATTATTCTTATTATTTTATATAATACGTAGTACTATATAAAACTCTAGATCTATAGTATAGTAATTACTTACTAATTACTATACGTTTAGCTATAGCTAGTACTAAATACTGAGTATGTATTACTAATAGGGTACAGAAAGTATACTAGTAATATATATAGTTACTATATATTCTATAATATAGTAGTTACTATATATTCTATAATATAGTATAACTAATACTAGTAACCTTTTCTTTTTACTATATACTTTAATATCTATCTATTTATATAAGAAATAGTACTTTTAGCAATTTACGCCTTTTCTTTTGATAATACTTAAATACTTATTTATTTATTCTACTTGACTTACTTATCTTTCTATTTAAATTGTTATATAATTTGAATTAAGAAATTATTTCAAAGTATAGCTTAGTATATCTTCTATAAAAGTATTAGTAATATTATTATTTTTATTAATTTATTAAACTTGTGGTACTTATATAACTACTTTAATATTACAATATTAGTTATAAAGCATTTTCCTTTAGTAGTATTAAGTTCTTTAAAGTATTCATAGAGTAAGTATGAGTTAGTATATTAAATAGTTAGAATACTAGGGAGTTTCTAGTATTAGAAGATCTTTTTAAATAATATAGTAATTATATAGGTAAAGTTTATACTAGTTATCATAATATAAATTTCTAAAATAAATATATTCCTAATAATTCTTTTATTCTTTATAGAAGAATAGTATATAAGATTACTATAGAGGTTAAATTAACTATTACTAATAGTAGTTTCTTGATTGAGAATTATTATAAACTTTAGTTAAAATAAGACGTTAGTATTGTTATTAAATAAGTTATTAATAAAAGTATAGAAGTATATTTTAGAAAGATTAAGTAGTATAAAGTTAAGGTTATAGTTAAGGTAGTTAGTTTATTATTTAAAGTGTTTATTAAGTATAGTAGTATTATTATTTAAAGATTATTATTTTTATATTATATAGAAGAGGTTAAATAATACTCAAGATTAGTATATTGAAATAAGGTATACTTTATATATATATTATTTAATATATACCTTCTTAAGTACTTTAGGTATTATATATATATTAATAATAGCGAGTTTTTACTTTTAGTATTTTTAATATAAGTAGAAGGTATCATTATCAAGAGATAGGATGCTTCTATTAAATATTAATAGTACTATTTTTAAGAGGACTATTTTAAGTTTTATTTTAAATAAAACTCTTTCGAGCTTTTCATCTTTATAGTATAAGAAGATAGTATTTTAGAAGCTAAGGGTATTATTAGTTTATATATTCATAAGGTTAAATATTCTTTTTAAGGTATAAGATAAGGAGGTATAGGTTATATATTAATATTTCTATTTATTATTACTTCTTATAGTATTTAGAATAAGTTACTTATTAGTAGGTGTTAGTTTTAGTAAGGGTATATAATAGTTTAATAGTAATTATAATAGAGTTTAGAAGGTATTAGTGTTTAAGGTATGAGGGTAGTTTAATTATAATATGTTTTATAAGTTTTATTTTAACTTAAGTATAGGTTTATATAATACTATAGAGTTGTATTATTATATTATTATACTAGAGGAGAATTAAAATTGTAGCTAAAATTCATTATTAGCTATTCTATTAGAGTATTAATGATTATATTAATATTTTGAATGTGTTATTATTTCTAAAGTTTTAGATTATAAGTCTTAACTTCTTATATATTTTATTAGTATTCTTATATCTGTTTTTATTAATAATATAAGATTGAAAGTATTCATAATTCTTATAGAGGATAGGGTTGTATTGAATGATTTTTATAACATTATTAGTAATGATATTTTTAACTTCATTTTTAATTGATTTTTAAATAGTAGATTTAGTATTGTAATAATGTTCTTTCTATAGAAATTAAGTATTAGTATTATATTTAATTACTTTTTAGCTGTAAGATATACTATAAAATAAGGTTTTTAGCTGAAATCTAGAAAGAGTAAGGTATCTATGAATATTATATAACTTAAAGGGGTTGTAACTTTATTTTATTTATATAATTAAAATAGTATATTATTAATTATTCAAATAAGTAGGAGATTATTTCTATTATTAATAGTAGTATTACTATTATGTGTAGCAATAGTAGGTTATAGTATTTACTAACTGTTCTGGGGCTTTTAGGGATAGTTATAGATGAAATTAAAGTATTACTATAAGAGTATATATTTCTATGTGATATTAGATTTTTAGTAGTAGTAGTATAAGCTTTTATAGATTTCTTATAAATACTTTTAAGTATTAATACTTTAATAATATATTTAAAAAGATCTCTTAGTTATTTTTAGAGTATAGTTTTATAATTATAAATTAAAATTCTTAAGAGCTATAAGGGAATTTAAGAATCTATATCTTATTATATATAGTAAGGAAGTAGTATAGGTTTTACTAATTGTTCTTTTCTTATTATATATATATAAAGGATTAGAATAAGAAAGTTGTAATTTAAGACGTATTGGGGTTGTTATATATTATTGAAGTAGTATTAATAGTATATTCAGTATACTTATAATAGATTTCTTTTATTATTTTATATATAGTATATATTTAAGTAAAAGTATTTAGAGAAGGAGTTGAATTTTCTATAAAATATAAATATATTTTAAGAATAAGTAGAGTAGGTATAGAGCTATTTAGTTTAGTAGTGTTATTAATTGTTTTAGATATTATCTAAAAGTATGCTTCTTAAGGAGTAATAGGTATTTTATTATAGTAAATCTTATATATATAGTATAAGAGTATATAGTGTGATAGGTTTAGATGGCTGTAGGGCTACTAGGCTGTATAGATGTTTATATGGCTACTAGCTATATATAGGGCTATAGCTTTCTATAGTTATGTATTTAGCTGTAGTATAGCTAGCTAGCTTTATAGTAGTAACTTAAGCTAGTTTTACCCTTCGATTTATCTTCTTTTTAGCATACCTATATAGCTATATAGCTATATAGTTATACTTATAGCTTCTTTTTTAAGTTTTCTTTTAGGTTTTACTAATCCTCTTTACTTTATTTCAATAGAGGTCTATTTAGAATTTGTTATTTATAATTAGGGGGCAAACTCTCATGTATATTATATGTAACTAAACGTGGCTAAACGTACTATATAAAGCTCTATTTCGAGCGGTTTAAATAAAGCGAAACATATAGAGATAGTACTAACGCCTGAGGTTTATTTAGTATAAATTCTACGCCTTAAGTATATTATTTCTAATATACCCTCCTAGCCTTAAGAATTCTATCTATAGGCTAGTTTCCTTAAATAATACTAAGTAAACTTTCTATTTATATTTTATAAGAAGCTCTTTCTATTATCTTATTATTCTTATTAAACTTTTATTCCTATAGTAAAAAGAATAGTACTATTTATAGGTTATTTAAATATTTCTTTATTTTAATTAGAAAGTACTTCTAGTATTTATAAGTTTTTATTAGAATTTCTTAATTATTAGAAGTACTACTTAAAGTTCTTCTTCTTATTATAACTTTAAATAGTTTAATTAATCTATTATATTAATCTAAATAGTAAAAATACTAAACTAGTAATTCTAAAGAAGTTTTATAAAATTATTAGCTATAAGGTCTCCTAAAGGTATATATTTAATCTTAAAATACCCTTATTAAGCTTCTTATTATAACTAGTAGTTATAAATATCTATATATTATAACTTTATATATAATTATACTATTGTAGTAATCATAAAGTATATTATTTATAAGTTATTATATTAGATTTAGATAGTTACGCGAGGTTTATATATCTTATTTTTCTTAAATATATTTACTATAAGGTCTATTTAAAGTATAATGATAAGATAACTAGTAAAATAGCTTTTTAAATAATTTAAAATAATATTAAAAGTTCTATTTTAGTTGTTAAAATAGTAATAGTATCTTATTTACTAACTTATTATATTATTAGGTTTCTAAAGAAATATATTATATATATTTAAAAGCTCTTTTAATTATTACTATTATCCATAAAGCTAGTATTTATACTAATAATAAGGCTATTAAATAGATTTCTAGCTTTATAGTTAAAGTTAAGGTAGAAATTCTTTATCTTACTAAAGTACTATATTATTTATTTAGCCTTTATATAATAGTTATTTAAAACATTATAATTAAAATATAATAATTAGGTTACTATATAAATAATATCTAGTTTTATTATAATAGTAGTATAATTAATAACGCTGATATCTTATTAGTAGTATTTAATCTCTATATAAGAAGCTTAATTATATTATAGTAAGAGCTTTTTAGTTTTTAGAGGGGTTTTAAGCTTTTTAATATATTATATATATTTTATAAAATACTTAAGGAAACCTTTGATATATACTACTTATAAGAGTTATAGCTATTATACTACTTAATCTTAAATAATTTTGATATTAAGAAACTACTATAAGTTCTTACTTCTTTTAAAATAATACTTCTTTTAAAACTCTACTAATAATATAAATAGTTTAGATATATTTTCTAAAGAGAATAAAAGTATATGATTATTAATATAAAAGAAGAAAATGATATACTTTTTAAATTA
>QAPG01000520.1:0-18853 GCA_004366825.1 Colletotrichum spinosum
CTTTTCTTATATAGCATAAGAGTAATAATTTTTAAGTAATACTACTACTACGTTTAATAAACGTTTTAAGTAGTAAATTAAATATTTTAATTATAGTTTTAATCTTATACTATTTGACTTTTCTAGCGTATACTTTTCTACTTTTATTAATAACTTATTTACTAATAATACTAACTTCTTATTTTAATTAGAATTTATAATAATCCTAAGTTAAAAGATTACTATTAGTAATAGTTAATTCGATCTCTATAGTAACTTTATATATTATTCTTCTATAAAAGATAAAAGAGTTACTGGGAGTATACTTACTTTAGAAATTTATATTGTAATAATTAGTATACATTCTACTTATATTATTACTATATTATGTAAAACGATCTTCTAATATTAAAAGCTCCCCAGGATCCTAACTATTATATATACTAACTTATACTTATTCTATAAATATTTTATAAAACTTAATACTACTATGGAAAGACGCTTTATAATTAATATTATAATATTAAGGTAATTATATAAATACTACAATCTCTATAAAATATAATATATTAATAGAAATAACAATATTACTAATACTTTTATAAAAGGTATACCGAACCATACTTTTAAGTAATCTATCAATTCAAACTATATAACTATTTAAATAGAAAGATAAATAACTTAAGTAGAAGTAATAAATAGATATTTAAGTATTATTAATATACAAAAGTGTAGATTGCTAAAAGTACTATTCTTTATATAAATAGATAGGTATTAAGGTATATAGTAAAAAGACAGAGTTACTAGTATTAGTTATACTATACTATAAGGTATAGTGGTAACTATACGTATTACTATATATAGTATTATGCTTTCTACGCCCTACTAGTAATAGATATTAGGCACCTAGCGCTAGTTATAACTAAATACATAGTAATTAGTAAGTAATTATTATACTATAGATCTAGAGCCTTACGTAGTACTACGTATTGTAATAAGAATAATGAAAAACTAGAATACTAGGTTGTACCTATACGGCAAGATTATATATAGCATATATTACCCTCTAGATTAACCAACAGGCTAGCCTATAAATAGAATACTAAAGGTTAAGGAAATATATTAAAGATAATATATTTAAAAGGTAGAATTTATACTAATCAAACCTTAGGTATCAATACTATCTCTATAGGATTTATCTTATTTAAATATTTCAAATGAAGCTTTATATACTATATATAGCTATATTTAATTATATATAATGTACATAAAATTTACTTCTAACTATATATAAGAGCTTAAGAAGTAGAGATTGTATTAGTTAAACTGTAGATGCTAGTATTGTTTCTTTAAGTATTACCCTATTTGAACTACTTTAGAATGAGTGTTATAAAGTATATAAAGTTATATTTAGTTATATGTTTTATGAACTAGAATAGATCGCTTTACTAAATATGATAATTGTAAGTTTTATGATACTAAAAGGCTATTAGGTTAAAAGTATATATTATTATAACTTTATAGATTTCTAAGTATTGAAATATTTATTCAATTTCTTTCTCTAAAAGAAGTGAATTAGTAATTTACTTAATATAATTATTCGTTTATCTATCATAACCTATGAAATGAAATGTCTATTTAATAAATAGTCTATTTATATAATTTATATAAATTATATAATCATACTAACTATATAGCTATATAGGCTATATAAGTTCTATTTCTATATACATAGTTATATATTATATAATATAATAGTAATAACAACAAATAAGTAGAATACTACCTTGTATTTATATAATAAGATTATACATAATATATATTACTTTCTACATAGATGAATACTAATTAATAATTAACCTTCCCCCCTAGTTACTCCTTTGCTACAAATTAGTCAAAAGTACCCAGTAAAAGGAATACCAATAACTTTTACTTCAAACCTATAAGCAAACGAATTATGACATTTATTTTACTTGAATACTTCAAACCTTCTTTATTTTAAAATCCTAATTTAGAAACTATGAATAATATACTAATATTTTAAAAAGACTCTCATAAAACTTAAATAGTTATCTTTACTCAAAGCTTTTATTCTAATTAAACTAAAGTATTCCCTCTTTAATTACTTTTACTCTATACTTAGAATAATATCTAATCTCTTTACTCTATATATAAACTTAACTATAAGCTTTACTTAATAATAGTATTTATATTAAATCTAACTCATAACTAATTAAAATAATAATGAAATTACCTATTATTATAGATAATTATATCCCTAGTTCTAATATTTAACCTTATAGTAATAGAAGACTTTATAGTAATTTTATTAAGATTAAGAGTTGTTATATATAGCTAAAAGTAATTACTAAAGTTATAAGATTGAGATTTTCTATGAACCTCTTAAAAATAGAATAAAATAGAGCATTAAGAGCTAGGTATTCTATAATGTATTATTTTTCTCTATCTTATCCTTAATATAATCTAATAGCTAGAATAATAATAATATATTATACTTTTATAATAAAACTAAAATCTCTTATAAATCTATATACCTAATTGTAGAAAGAATATTACAGAATCAATATAGAGATATCTAATTATAACTATTATAATTAAAACTATTGCCTTATTAAAATAAACTTTAATAAAAGTATTTTGATTATTATAATTAATAAATAGCCTATAGATATTTAAAAGGATATTATCTAGTTAATACACTATTTATTATACTAAATTATCAATATTAAGAAGTAGGTATCAATTAAATAATATTTTAAAATTAATATATTATTATAATACTAGTTATTAGATTTCCTAGAATATTATAGTAATATAATTATAGAGGTTCTAAAGGTTATTTAGTTATATTAGAAATATCTATATCTATATAAATATTATTTATACATTAGCTATATTCAATTGATATACTAAGATTGTTTACTAACAAGAGTAAGTTAAGTCTTATAATACTTATATAGAAATTATAAGTTAGTTTATATCAATAATAGAGAACTTTTATATTAGTAATATAAAGTTTCGTTTTAAGGGTAGGTAAGATTTAATCTATAATAAGGATATTAAGCTTAAAAATATTATGGTTATTATAAATATTTAAATAGAATACCTATAGTTAGTAGTAATTAAATGTTTTGAGATATTCAAATTATATATAACTATAAAGAGATAAAGGCGTAAGAGCATAAGGTTATTATAGAAGGAATTATTAGTTATTTATTATTGTAAAGGTTGACATAGGACAGGTATGCTAACTATAGCCATAAGAGGTTTAGTTTTAAACTAACTAGGGGCTAGTTATAATAATTAGTAGGAGGATAGGAGGGCTAAAATTATACTTTAGGGGGTAATATATCTACTAATAGTTATAATAGAAAGCGAGCCATTAGCCTCTCCTAAAGTATTCCCTATAATATATTAAAGACTTTAGAATAAAGCTTAAAAATAAGAAGGTGTTTAATCTAAGACTTTTAATGCTACTAACTAGAATGCATTCAGTAATTCTAATGACTTCCTTAAGTTTTATGACTCTTATTTAGTTACTAGAGTTTATAGTATGTCTAGTTTCTTATAGATATTTTGAATCCTCTTTACTTTAAGACTTTAGCTAAGAAACTCTAAATTATATACCAGATTCTTTATAGAAACCACTAGTAAAGATTCAACTATACATTCTTGCTTTAGTTAAAATAGAATGTTCTATATAGTTCTACTAAACAAAACTTTTAGTATAGCTAAATAGAATATATTTGATAGATATATCTAAAAGCTTATACCTATACGACTTCTCAAGATACTTCTATATAACTTAAGCGATAATAGCTTCTACTTATAGTTTTTAAAGTTCTATAAAAATTAAATAGCTAAACTGATTTCTTATAGTAATACTATATAATAACTACATTCTCTTATAGCCTTTAAAGCTTTATAAGAATAATACAATAACTACTCTTTCCTATAGCCCTTAAGGCTTAATAATAGTTATAGCTATACTAATTTCTCAAAATATAACTTATAGTAGAAGCCATTTCTTATGGCTTCTAATACAAACTCTAGAAATTACTGGAAAGTATATAATACTACTATCCTCTCGAGGTAATATTAAAACCTACTTAATTACTTCTATAGCTTTATGGTTTCATAGTTTTATAGTTTTATAGCTTTATAGTTTTATAGCTTCATAGTTTTAAATAGAACCCTATACCTCCCTAATCTCAAATACTTATTTAAAATAGCCTTAGTAACTAATATGACTACTATAAATATATAGAGGGATAGATAAGTAATATTTTGGGTGATAAAAAGAAGCTGTTGGAAAATATAATGTTAAGTAGTTAGCTATTTAGGCTTTTATGATTAGATAATATTACTATAGTATAAATACAAAGTTACTAGTATTGGTCTATCTATTATAGGCTACTAGATTATAGTGTTATCAAGGCAATGGTTAATCTATATAGCCTATATAAGATATATAGCTATACTAGCTATATAGCTATATAGACTATATAGGCCTTATTTCTGCATATATAACTATATACTACATAATGTAATAATAAAAATAATAATAATAAATAACTAGAATACTACTTTATATTTATATAGTCAGATTATATATAGTCTACGTTACCTTCTAGACAAACGAATAATAATACTTCTGATATAGAAGTTAAAGCTTAAAAACCTTGTTAGATAATTATTTATTGAAATTTGTTTCTAGAATCTCCTTAAGAATTAATCTTGAATAAGATTCTGAAGGAAAAATAATATTATGAAATTATTAAAGTATCTAAATGAGATATTCTAAGAAACTCTAGTTTCTGAATGTAAAATATAGAGAGAATGAATAATTCTTGATAAGTATAATTTAAACCATTTATATAAGATATGTTATAGACCTTATTAAACTAGTAATAAGTAACTAGTAAAAAGTTAAGGGGAATTAATAACTCTTAAATATTGAAGTATAACTTATTTAGAATAGTATCTGAGAATAGTACTAATATTAATATAAATAGTAATAATAATAGAAAGTTCGGATTCTATAAGAAGTAGAGAACCTTGTAGTATTAATATCTAAATAGAGTTTATTTTCAGAAAGGTAAACCTTATATTATATAAGGCTTTGAGGTTTATTATACTTAGGCTATTAAGTAGTCTATATGCTAAATACTCTAATATTATAATATAATTAATTTAGGATGTAAATAGTTAAAGTAGTATAGCGTTACCTCTAATAATTAATATTCTATAGTAAATACAAAAATTAGGGTTATGAGAGTAATAAAGAATACTCAAGCCTTTATTTACTTGAAGTAGGTTATTAGAATGAATAGAAGTAATAGCTAAATGGCTAGAACTATAATAGACCTTATAGAGAAAACTCTAAAAGTCGATATAACTCTCTACAAGGTCTAAGTTCAAAGAATTTGAAGTGATTAATATAAATAGTTCAATTAAGTCTCTGTAATAAGTTGAATCTTTAAGTAGGTAAGTGAAATCTTCTAATATTAATATTTTTATCAAAAGAAGAATATAATAATATAAGCCGTTCATTCTATAATTAGTTTAATATTATAAATAATATGTATTTTTCAAATACTACTTTAAAGTATCATAAGGCATTCTAGGTTTCTGGACCTAAGTATCTTATTCTAAAAGTAATAATTAAGATACAATTTTGAAACTAGCAAGATGTTATATACAAGACTTAAGTAGTTTATAATAATTCTTCTATTATTAAAACATATTAGACTTATAATTCTATAGTTGTATAGTCTTCTTATTAACTAAATTATATATATAAAGTTATATCTTTATAATTCATAATGATTCAGACTTGATACTTTGAACTTTAATGATTTTCAATTATAATTGAAATTATATAATTATTCTCTAAGGCTTTCTCATATAAGACAATCGGCTATAATACTTTTCATACTTTAATAGAAACCCCTTAATTTATTTGTTATAGGCAACTACGCTATGACACCATTCAGTGAATAGTTAGCCTCTATAAGTTTTATATACTCTATAGCTATACTAGCTACATAACTATATAAGCCTTAAAAGCCCTATTTCTATATATAATCTATACGCTACATAGTATAATAATAATAATCATAATAATAATAATAATAATAAACTTCTAACTACTATTTATTACTATATTCAACCCTTATAACTTTTATTCAAATATTAATTTTATTAGCATTATTATTACCTAAAAGAATTACAACTACTTTTATAAAAGAATAAAAGGGCTAGCTCTATATAAGGGTAACTTTATAATCCTTTCTAACTCCCTTGAGATAGATATAACTATATTTAATATCGATATCTTATTAGTGGATAGAGCCGCCGGCAGAACTAAAAAAACGGAATTAAAGCAATGAACCTAATATTATATAAAAGTAACTTTACTAGTTTCCCTAGCCTTTTTAAAATAATTATAACTAAATTTAACTTTAAAATATTATTAATAGATAAAGCTATTAGTATAATTAAAAGATATAAGATCGAAAGAACAAAACCGAATCTAGTATTTAAAAGTAAAGTATTTAGTAATGATTTTAAATACTTTAAATATATATTGAAAGTAGTTTATTAAATACTCTTACATTCTTTGGAAGTATACATATTAAACTTTACTTATTATAGTTATTAGCTAATTATTAGGAAAGCTTAAAATAGTATTAATCAGTAAGATAGCTTAAAGTCAAAGATATTATATAATATTCAAAAACCTAAAGTAACTATAGCTATGACTATTAGTATAAGGCAAGTTAGAGTAAAGGTTCTAACTAGGTACTAAATGTTTTCTATATAAAGCAAAAGACTTAGTAAAATATATATAATATATAAGATAGTTTAGATTCCCTCTAAAAGTTAAAAAACTTCAATTATAATATAATTAAGTTTTTATATAGAAATTAAGTATTCTTAATTAGATAATAGCTTTATTAATTATATTATAGTTATAATAAGACTTAATATTATTAACACAGTAAGTTAACTATTATATTTTAATTAGACTTCTTAATATAATTATCATATTAAAACTAAATAGAATAAGTCTATCTAGACTATACCAAATTTTTATCTTTAACTACTATACTGAAATCGTTATTTCAGCCTCTATAGCCTCTTTCAGCCCCACACTTCAAAATATAGTACTTCTTCTACTAGAATGACCCTTACTAACTGCGTTATTAAACATAACGATTTCATACCAAAAGAATACCATACGCAACATTCAACCCAACCGTAGTAATAAACAATTTTCCACCTGCAACTACTAGTTATATTTAGGTAATATAGTAACGTAATTTTACAATTAGTACTAGCGAGGTTTATACTGTTTAATAGAAGTATATCGAAATCTATTAAGCTGCCTACCTTGTGGCTGTAGTAGTAGATTTAACTAATTAAATTGGGTATAGTAGTTAAAAATTAAATTTTAGTATAGTTTGAATAGCCCTACTCGCCAAACAAATTAAAATCATATTTGAATAAAATAACAAATCTCCATTTTTAATTTAGCTATAAAGCTAGTAATTCATTTAATAGTTTTATTAACACTCTAAGTATTTACCTTATAGATAATAGTAATAATTAGAAGGATTCTTAGATGTATATTATATACTTTTTTAGAAATTAAATATTATATCAAGCTGATATATATAATATTTTAATTATTATATTATTAATTCAAATAAAGCCTTTAATACTATTTTAAGCTATTTAGGAGACTATTTTTATTAATAACCTAATTATTATATTTTTATTAAACTCTTTAATAAGAGTATTTATAATGATAAGATATATAGATTCTCTTTAATTACATTAATTAAGTTTAATAAGTTATAAATAATATATCTTTTAGTTACTAAAATAACATGATTATAGATAGAGTTATAAGATATAGATACTAATAATTACTAACCTTAAGAAGCAGCTTAATAGAAATATTTTAAAATAGAATATATATCTTTAGTAGATTCTATAATAAATAGTCTTATAAGCTCTCTCGATAGCCACTAGTTTAGTATCTATATTACTTAGATTAATATAAGAAATTAGCAAGATTACCTAAAGGTATAAGACAAAAGACCTTTAAAAAGGTTTAATCTTTAAAGTTTTTAATAATATTTTGAATGACTAATTAAGATTTAAAACTATTAAATCTTATTAGTCATTAGGTTAGATAAAAGTACTTAAAAGTATTAAAAAGTATTAAATATTTAAAATATCTTTCAATTAAGAATAGAAGTCTGAATAGCCTATGAAGAATATAAACCTTACTATTATAATTATAGAAATTTCATAGGCATAGGAGGATATTCAAAAAAGTCTTTTATAAGATATAAATTGAAGATTTAACTACTATTATTTAATAAGACCAGCGTATTGGTAAAGCCTTTGAAGTTAAACGGATATATTAAGAATAATATACTTAAGATATAGAGTCTGTACTAATTAAATCTTAAATACTAATATCTTTTCTATAGGCTTTATTCTATCTTAATAATCTTAAATAGAATTTCATATAATATTTATAGCTATATGTAGTTCTATGAAATATAAACTATATTATACTTCTTAATTAAATCTAGAAGAGTATAATAATATAAATGTGTTATGTATAGATATAAATATATATATTTGTAATATATGATGTATAATAGCTAATATATACATTTATATAGATATCATATTTCAATTTTAAGGATACTATAAATACAAATATATATATCATATTCATATTATTTATAACATAATCTATAAAGGTAAGATTATAGATTTTGATTCTATATATAGTATTATTGATAGATTAAACTCGAATTAATATAAAAATGATATAGCTTAATATATAAAAAGCCTTTTTGAATATAAAATATAATTTTAAAGTATTTATAAAATCTAGTACTTTTAGAATACGAAGTATAGGGAATAAGTGGAGTAATATATGCTAATATATAAATAACTAGTATATATATAGAAAGCAGATTTATCAATTGAATTACTTTTCTTATATTATTAAAAATGGAACATACTACAAGGATTATGAATACAATTATATAAATCTACAATATAATAAAAATACCTTTTCTTCAATCTATTATATCATAAATATAAATACTTCAAATATATTTATAATATTGAAATATAATATAATATATAGTTGCAATATATTATATGTTACTTACTTATATTCTAATTAGATATAATAGACTTATATTATCTATATATATCTTATAGAATTATATTAATGTATTCCTATAAGATATTAATTATATCTAAAGTCTTTTGAGTAATTCTAAGTTAAGTAAGAAAAGTAAAGTTAATATTAGAGTTAAATTCTTAATATATATTATGAGAGACTATTTAACCTTAAAATCCTCTGAAGCTCTTTAAAGAAATGTCTAATTCCTAGAAATTCTATTTTATATAAGCTCTAAGATTTAAGTCTTTAAGTTATTAACGTTATATTTATATACAAAACTTGTAACCTTTAGAATTTCCTAGATACTTTACTTTATGGCAAGATTCTTTTAAAGGAATATAATAGGAAGTATGAAGAAGTTAGTATTAGATTAAAAGGTTCTGAGACTATTCATTATTCTATAAAAGCTTAATAATTACTATAAGCTTTCTTTTAATGTTAAAATATAATATTTAGAAATAAAGAAATATCAAGATATTTTGAATAATAAAGAACTTCTATTTTTAAAGTATGGCCTTTGAAAGTATTAGGTTATTTATATAACTTTCTATAAGACAATATAAGTTAAATATATTTCTGGAAAGAAGGGGTATCTTGATAAAATAAATGAAGTATAGAAATTATAGAGGTAGATTAGAATTATACTATCTTAAGATCTCTTAAATTATTCTTTTAATATAATAAGAACTTTTAATATATACTTCTTTAAATTTAAATTTTATATTAACTATAGTAAGAGAAATAGAGAAGTAGAAGTAATTTTAAAATGCTAAGTACTATACATAAGTCTTATAAGAAAGAGATTTAATTTAAAGCTTGAAATAAAGACTTAGGCTTTTTAAGAAAAAGGTAGTTATAAGAATATTAGTATCAAAACATTAAATCCTTTTAGGCCTATTGTTTAATTTGTAAAATAAAGTATAGCCTCAATAAGAATTTAAATTAAATAGTAAATATTCTTATACGAATTAAAACTACTAAATATCTTTGTTATTATATACTAGTTGTTCTTTATATTATATATTAAATATCTTATTTTACTTTAAAATAAAAGTTTACTTAAGTAAGAAGTAAATTGATAAATACAATATCTAGCCTTATAAATATCTATATTAATTATAACGAAACTATAGAGAGATCTCTTATTTTGAAAAGAAATACTAGTAGTAAATCTAAGTTTACAGATAGAGAAAGACTTTTAGTTAATCTAGTATTAATAAGTATTATAAGTAGAATTCAAAAGAAATTAAAAGTATAAGTTAGCTAGAAGCTTTAACTATAAGATTTATTCAATAAACTACTTCTTTTAATATCTATATATTTATAAAGAAGTCTAATTTTCTATTTAAACGTCTGATCAAACTATTTAAAATATATTAAATAGAAGGAAAAAGGTTAATAAAGACTATATATAATATGAAGAAAGAATTATAGATAAGCTCTAGCCTTAATAAGGCTCTCCCTATATAGGTTATTACTACGAAGTCTTCTATTACGATAGGATTAAATTTTAGAACTAGGGGTATAATTATCTATAATAATAAGTAATTTCATTACTATTTTAACTAGTTGTAAGCTAGTATTAATATAAATACTATTATTAGGTAAGACTTATAGTTAAATCTATATATAAGGTAAAAGGCTTAGATACTATTATAAGTATAGAGTAAAAGTAACCAAATAAGATATCTAATAACTAGTATTATAATAATCGATCAATATTAAAGTATTATCTAATTAATAACTAATTTCTAAAAGCTTTAATTTGATATAATAAGTTATAGGATAACTAGATAAATATTTTCTAAATATCTATAGGTTACTTATTAATCATTACTTCTAGGATAATTTCTTAAAGCGTAATTGAATAAACTAATAATTTTAACTATAAGACTTATAAGTAAACATTACTGTATTTATAATATATTTCTCTAATTATAAATAGTTATATAAACTTTAACGGGACTTTAGCTTGATTATAAAAGATATAGAAGGGCGATAGATTATAAAATACCTAGCCCTTATAGGTATTTTACTTTATTCTACTTTTAAGAAGTTTAAGAAGAGTCTTAACCTTATAACTTTAATAATAACTTTTAACTATATATATTACGCCTGAATGTTAATAAGGCTTTCTTTATAAACATTATTACTATAAAGTGTTCTATTACTATAAGGTTAAATATTAAAGCTAGGGGTATAACTATCTATAATAAGTAATTTCATTCCTATTTTAATTAATTATAAGCTAGTATTAATAGAAATACTAATATTAGGTAGAATACATAGTTAGATCTATATATAGATTAAAAAGCTTAGTTATCATTCTAAGTATAAAGCAAAAGTGACTAAATAATATAAGATTATTTAGAATAAATATAATATGAGTTTTCTTATTAATAAAACTATCTAATGTCAATAAAACCTGAGTTTTCTTATCAGTAAGACTGTTTAATATTAGTAGTATTTAGAAGGGAGGATTTTCAATAGACTTTTCTAATTAATTAGCTTGACTTAAGAGACTAGAAGTTACTCATATATTATTAAAACTATCAATACTCATTATTACTATAGTAATAGGGTAGAAAGATAGTAAGAAGTATATTATAAATTCAATCCTTACGATTGATATAAAGTATTATTATTAGAACTCTATATAACTATTACCTCAATGGTCTAGTAAAAAGTCTTTACTTTAAATAGAAATTCTTTAAATGTATTATAAAACTATTAAGATATTATTAAAATATCTGTTATAGCCAGTTGCTAATAGGTTTCTCTAAGGGTTCTAATTCTGTTAATAATTACGTTTTAGTTTATTCTATTAAAAGCATTTTTTAACTCTTAGATATTAAAATAGTTGAATTCCTTATGGGATTGTTATAATTCTATTTCTAGAAAGATATTAATAGTTTAATTATAAAAAGAATTTTGATTAAGAACTATAATCACTTATTAGATCTTTCTATAAGTAAAAATACTCCTTCCTACTTAATTATATGATTAAGATTATTAAAGTAGATTTAGAGTTGATTTATAGTATATAAATAAAACAGAAATACGATAACTATTAGTATGATATTAAGATCAATTTCTCTAAAGGGTATAGGGACTTAAAGTATACTAAAACGTATAAGACCTTATTTTACTTTTCAATTTTATATTTATCTTTAATATAATTCTATTAAACTAGATATTACGTATAATTCTCTAAGAAGCTTTTGGTTACTATATATTTTTATAAATGTTCTTTCTATTTCTATATTTAGAAAGATATTTCTAAATATAATTTTAGAAGACTTTAAAATTAGGAAAGTCTCTAGTTCAATTAGTATTTTAAAATAATAATAAGTATAATTGTAGGAGGTTTCTATAGGCTTTTTAGAGTCAATTATGCTAAGTCTATTACTTATAGTTATAAAGTAAATGATCATAACGTTTTTCTTTAATATTCTACTTATATTATTACATAATATCTCTATAGTTATTTCTATTAAAATAATATTATTCAAATAAGTAATAGTTTCTATTACTAATTCAATAGTAATAAGGAACATCATTTTGAAGTATAGTATTACTATTCTATATTTCTTAGTAATATACTTTATTAATTAGTGTTCTATTATTCGTTTTGAATATACTTAGTATTTATTATATATGTTTCTATTTTTAATAGTTTTTATAAAGTGATATTAAAGTACTATTATTGATAAAATAATATAGAAATTGATATAATTATTAATAATTAAAATATGAATTATCTTTCTAGTCATTATGTATATAATCAACGAGAGATTAATTATACTTCATAATATAGTTACTCTTCTATTTGGATTGTTATTCTCTATTTCTAAGGATTTCTATGTTCTATTTATATAGTATACTAATATTTAGCTTTATCTTATTAACAATGTTATAGAGAATCTTAATTGTAGTATATATTTAGTATATAATTATATATATCTTTTCATTATTCTCTTCTTATAAGTCTTAGTGGTTGAAATAAAAATATTTAAATAGATAGATTTTGATTATTATTATTTTCAATATTTTAATTATATTAATATAAGTATAAGTTTTAATAAACATATTAAGGTTTATCCTTTTCCATTTCCTATAGTAGTTATAATAAGCTATAGGAACATTAAACTTTTTTCTAATTATAATACCAATTCAAATAATTAAGAGGTTATTTAAATTTAGTATAACTGATATCTTGTAATATCTATATACTTATGTAGTTGATATTCTTCCAAATATTCCTCCTATAGAATTCTATCTAATATAATGATTAATATATTTAATAATAAATATCTATATTGTATTCTTATAAATATTATCATTCTTACTTATATACTTACTATTTCCCGCTTCACGTAGTAGTTTAACGTCTAGCTAGCTTTTACTATTTTATAATAAAAGCAGTAGGTTCAAATTCTATAGTAAGTAATTATAACTAATATTCCTACTAACTATAAAAACTATATATAGTAGCTACTACTAACTATTAGCTTTTACTAATAGCTATTAATAGTTAGGAATTACTAATAATTAGTAATAAGTACTCTTAGCTAGCTAGTATTAATATTATAATCCTGTTGTAATATTTAATAGAATAATTTTAATAGATAGGCTTATACCTTCCCTATTCATTAAATATTATATTTACTAATTATATTATTACTACCTAAAGTTTCTTCTATTTAAATAGTTCTTCAGCTTTAGTATTACTTATTGTGAAGGGCTAGACCTAGGCTTATTTAACTACAAGTAGTACAAAATACTATTTATTTAAAACTAAAAAGTAAAAGAGAAACCTTTACAAATACTTAGAAAAGTCTATATATATAATACTACTAGGGGCCTATTAAGGCCCTACTTAGGCGAAAGACTTAATATTAAATACTTAGGTATAACTCTAGCGAGTAATTTAGGTATAGTCTATAATATTACCCCTTTTCCTCCTGCCGCTACTTAACTAGAAGCTATAAGCCGGATTATTATTATTATCTATAATTAGCTTATATATCTTTTTATATTATTCTAAGTACTATATCTACTATAATATTAACTAGCTCTTATGTTAGATATTCATAACCCTTCTATTTAATAAAAGCCTTTAGTAGTACTTTCTACTTATTTAGTATATATTTATAATAAGAATACTTTTAACTAACTATTTAGCCTTCTTAGTATTATTTATTAATAGCAATAGCTAGTTACTAATAATTACTTATTTAAATAAGACGTTAGTAGTAGTCTTCTAGAAGATATCTATATAACACTATAAATAAATAGACTTTAACATATCTATCTTAAGATTATATAGTAATAAGCCCTTTATTACTATATACTTATAGTATAATTAAACTAACTTCTAATTCAACTTTAATAATTTTTAATTAGAAATATTTAACTATACCTTATCACTAACCCAATACTAATCTAGAAGAAACTAAATCTGATTCACTTAAACCTCTAATCTCTATTAAATGATTACTATTTTAATATAAATAAACATTATTACTAAGCGCATCCTTTCGACTAATTAGTAAGCAGTACTTTTACTACTACTAAATATTAGTATTATTTCCTTAATTACTATAATAAAATCAATATCATAGCTATAATCTATATAAAAAGATAAAATCCTTAAAATACTATACTACTACCTATAAAAGACTAACTATATAATAAGTAGTAAATCCCCCTAATCATCTTATAACTAATATATAAATATCCTTAAAACTACTTAGATCTCCTAATTATAATACTCTATAGTCTTATCTAACTATAGGTAATATTTAATACTTAATAGGTATATAATACCTATTAGCTAATAAAACTCCTTCTAGAAGCAACTTACCTAATTAGACCCTCTATTACTTATAATAGAATATAGTATATAATAGAATTTATAATAATAATTAAAAAACTATTAAGTACATACTTCTACCTTTATAATATTTATCTCTTCTACTATAGGGGTTTTATTTAATTAATCCATAATACTCTAGGAGTAATAATTACATTATCTCTTTATGAAAAGTAAATTAATAATAAAATCTATTAATGGATTAGAGTATAATTAGTTAGATATCAAGAAAACTTCAAAAAGCTTTTTATTTACTTACTTCTAGATATAAATTCCACTATATACATTATAATTACATATAACTTAATAGATATTCTAGAATTATTCAGACTGATAGAACTAATAATTTCTAATCTCTAGTATATTATTATACTTGAAGTAGCCTATAAGGGAAAGATTATATAACTCTTATACTAATCTAGTTTTAAATTTATTAAAAACACTATTACCCTCTTTACTATTCAATATTCAGAATCTATCTCTAAAAATAAGGTACTTTATTATGTTAAAAATATATTTAGTAATTTAGATTTCAATATAGAAATTAGGAGGAAAAATATACTCCTCCTATTAAATTACTATAAAAACCTATTAATATATACAATCCCTCTTAGTAATATAATTCTACATTTCCTATAAATCTAATCTCTCCTTAAAAGTCTAAATACTAATAAGATCTTTATATCTTATTTGAATCCTTTTAGAAATAGTAGTATTTGGAATAATTTATATTACTCTTCCCTATTACTTCTTATTATCCTATCGTTTAGAAATATCTTATTCCTTCTGAAAATGATATTAGAGATTACTATTTAAATATCTAGCTGGTATTTAAAATAGCAGTTATATTAAGATAATTCTTATACCTACTAATTCTATTTTTCTATAAGTTACTACTCTTTTATAAAATATTTAAAACTTTTATAATTAGTAAGAACCTTAAACTTCTTACTACTCTATAGCTCTACTTTTTATACTTATAAATAAGCTAATATTATTAAGAATTCCTTATTATAAATTAAATAGTTAAATTCTATAAAAGTTAAGTATTAAGAATAGAAAGCTACTAAATACTTTACTCTAGCCTTATTATTTTAAATTAATATACTATTTAAAGTAAACCTAAAGTAATTAGTTTCTATTATAATAAGAATATTAAAGTCAAATATTTATAAGACTAATTCTATAATAAAAAAGTATTTTAATATAAAGAAAACCTACTACTACTCTAATCTCTAATTAAAAAGTATATATTTCTAAATTAGATAGTTTAACACTTCTATAATAATATTATATTATCATATAGAAACCTTATAGTAGTTTATAAGTCTAAAAGAACTATAAATACATTTTAGTAATCTAAAAAGTAACTAGTTAGTAATAGCTTCTAATTTCTCTAGATCATATAAATAACTTTTCTTAATTAATATTACAAATCTTATATTATTAGTTGCGCCTTACTATAGGGTATATAGTAACTACATATAGTACTATATATATAGTAGTATACCCTCCGCGCCTTACTAGTAATAAGTACTAGGTACCTAGTGCTAGCTATAACTAAATATATAGTAATTAGTAAGTACTTATTATACTATAGATCTAGAGCTTTATATAATATTATATACTATATAATATAATAAGACTAAGAATTAGAAACTAGAATACTAGTTTATATAAATATAGTAAGATTATATATAATATATATTACTCTCTAGATTAACTAATACTAATTAGTAGTTAATTTATTTATTACTATTATATTATAAATTAGTAAGGCTTATTATAATAGAAGTAGTAATTATAAAAAACTATACTTAAAGTCTATATAAAGTACAAGATTATAAGACTAACTATTTAGATATTTTAAATTCTCCCTATTTAAATACTCCAGCTAGGATGTTCTAAAAAGCGTATTAATATTTTAGAAGACTTTTATAAAACTTAAATAGAAATAATATGTTAAAAACTTTTATTCCAATTAAATTAAAATATACTCCTAATAGTATTTTTAAGAACCTTTCTAAATTTATACTTTTAATTATTACTTATTAGAATGCGTTTAGTAAATATAATAGATTTTATTAAGCTTTATTAGATTTTTATAGTATTAGAAACTTGTAGTATTTCTAGCCTCAACTCCTTAAGGCTTTTATAACTTCTTAAGATATACTTTTTATTCTTTATATTATATAGATAAATAAATCTAATAATCCCCTTATAATACTCTAACGTCTATAATAATATCTAAATTATTAGCCTTTAGGGAAATACCTATTCTAAATACTTCAATACATTATAGCTATATTAAGTAGTATCTTTATATTTATAAAGTTGTATTAATATCTAGATTTAATACTATTTAGATAGACTTAAAATATTAATTATAAGAGTTTTATAGATAAAGATATTCTTACTATTTTAATATAAAGTAGTATCTTTATATTTATAAAGTTGTATTAATATCTAGATTTAATACTATTTAGATAGACTTAAAATATTAATTATAAGAGTTTTATAGATAAAGATATTCTTACTATTTTAATATACTTAATGAATTAAATAGTATTTTATAATTATTTAAAATTATATAGTTATAAGTCTTTTTTTAGATACTTAAAGATAACTTTAAGAACTAGCTTATTATGATATAGTAATTTATAGATATCTAAGTTTCTTATTATACTAAAAACTACTTCTTTTTCTATAGTATTAAAATTAATATAAATAGGAAAAGAATCTTAAGTATATTATATTTTTAAATCACTTAATAAGACTTATTTGCTTTTTAGATATTTAAAAAGATTACTAAAGTTAGTAAAAATTATATAACCTTTAAGGTAGATATTAAAAAGTTCTCTAAGTAATTTAAAGACTTTATAGAAGATAATTAGAAGATTATACTATTTATTTATAAAGTTAAACCTAAAGTTTTAAAAATTAAACCTATTTTAGCTTTCTTATAAATAGTAGAAAGAAAATAGTAATAATATAACTAGTCAGCTTATATATCTCTAGTATTAGTATTATACCCCTAGTTCTTCTTATTAACTTTACTAATATATAGCCTTTTTAATATAAAGCCTCCCTATATATAAAAAATAAACTATAAGTATAATAACCTATAGCTCTTAAGGTAATTTAAATATTCTTTATATATTCCTTCTATTACCTTTTCTAATAATATTCTATAGAAAGAAAATAGTAATAATATAACTAGTCAGCTTATATATCTCTAGTATTAGTATTATACCCCTAGTTCTTCTTATTAACTTTACTAATATATAGCCTTTTTAATATAAAGCCTCCTTATATATAAGAAATAAATAAGAAATATAATAATTTATAACTCTTAAGGTAATATAAATACTTCTTATATATTCTTTCTAATACTTTTTTAGATAATATTTTAACTAAATATACTATAGATTTTATAGAATTCTATAGTAAGATAATAAAGTATAATAGAAGCTTATATAATATATTTAAGATAGAAATCTATATATTTTGCAATTATTACTTTAAACTCAGTATCTTATACTATATATAAGTAAATACTTTCTTAATTATACCTAAAGATTAGGTATTTAAGTATTACTTTGAATACTTTAGTAATCTTAATTTTAATTTATAGTTTAAATAGATAACTCGCTATATTTAAAAATAATTTTAAAAATAATAAATATTAATAGTTATATTTTTCTAATTAGTAAAATACTTTTTTTTGAAATATAATAATTAAGAATCTTAATAAA
>QAPG01000521.1:0-18886 GCA_004366825.1 Colletotrichum spinosum
AAACTATTTGAAGTTTGAGATTTATTATATAGTAGTTAAAAATCTTTTTAGTTTTAGGAATAAAAAGTTTAGTATTTATAATTATTTATTAAGTAGTATTTTTTTAGATAAGTTATTTATTAAAGTTAAGTATATTGATTATTTTTGAAATATTAAGGTTTAGTTTAATATTTGGATTTAGGTATTTCTAGATATTTTAGCTTATTGTATGGAATTGTAGTATAATGTACTAATAGTTGAAGTTGGAGCTATTAGATAGTTTTATTATTATATTAAGGTTACTAATAGTTGAATGTATTATTTTTCAGTAGTTTATTAAAGAATTAATAAGATAGATTAAAAAGGATTTTTTTTGTATTAATTGATTAAGAGTAGTTTAGAGATAAATTGAATAAACCTAGGTTTATAATTATAATAAATAAATAATATGGTATATAGTCTGAATATAGGTTTTTAAAAGATATGATTTATTTAAATTAGAGTGAAGTGTTTGAATGTATATAAATGGAGTGGTTAGGTTTTATATAAGTTGGTATAGTTATATGGTAGCCTTAGTGCTATACTTATTCTTATAAATACTAATTATAGAAATCTCTAGTAATATACCTAAAGATCTTATGAAACTTAATAAAAATACTAAAAAAGAAGAAAATAATAGAAAGAATATTAAATTTAAAAATATAATTCTAATCTAACTTTTTCTTAAATAGAATATTATTAAGAAAGCTCTAAATATTATAATCTCTAAGAGAATTAAATAGAAAAGGAATTCTATTAAACAATTTAAAACTGTTTTACTCTTTATTAATATTGGAATTACTATTTCTATAATTAAAAATTATATTTCTTTAATTGATAAAACTAAGATTCTTTTATCTATTAGGTAAAGAAATATTAAAAAGATCCCTTAACTATAAAAAGTAATTTAAAGACTATTTTAAATAGTATTGAATATCTTTTATATAATATTTATTATATATTACAACTAAGTATTAATCTATTCAATTAGTTTAAATTTAATTCTATAGGAATATTATCTATCTTCTTTAATAAACCTATACTATATAGTATTAAATAAAATAAACCTTTACTTATAAAACTTAAAATTAATAGCTTTTATAAGTTTAAAAGCTTTATTCAACTTTATTATTCAGTTTTCTATATTAATATTTCTAATATTAATAATTTAAAACTATAATATAATAGAATAAACTATATTAATAGTATTATTAAGTTAATTGAAAGTTTAATAAATAATATTAATTATAAATATTCTAAAAGTAATAAATTACTTATGTATAAAACTTATCTTAAAGATAAGTTTATAAATAGAATTAATAGAAATTTAAGTTCTTTTAAGAAGTTTGAATATTTTAACTATAATAGTTCAGACTTATATAAATCTATTTTACTAGAAACCTCTAAATACTTTAAATATTTTATCTTATTTATAAATAGATATAGTAGATTTATCTAAGGAAAGTTATTAAGATCTAAAAGTTCTAAAGAAATTACTTAAGCTTTCAAAAGGTCTATTAATATAACTAATAATAATAATAATAATAAGAAAAATAAAGAAATTAATATAAACAGTAGCCTTAAGTTCTTAAAAGATAGAATACAAGTTATCTATTTTAATAATAGTATTATTAATAATAAAAAACTACTTTATACTTATAAGCCTAATAGTTTAATTAAGAAAACTATAAGGATTATAATTAATAAAATTAAGGCTTTTTCCTATAATTCGAATTTATTTTTATATTTTTAGGAGTTAGCTATATTAACTTCTATTTATATTTATAATAAAATACCTTATTCTTCTATTAAATTTAAGACTTTATATAAATTAAAATATAGAAAGAAAGTTTTTATTAGTAATATAAAAGTGTAAAATAATATTTATTACTATAAGACTAAGAACAAGTATTCTAAAGAGTTTAATTTAAAAGTAAAAGAAAATATTATAATTACTTTTAGTTATAATACTTATTTAATTTAAGATTTTTAAACTTATAATACTATTTAGTCTAAAAATATAAATATTCTTAAAAATTAATTTAATTCTTAATAAAAGAAAGTTATCTATTTTTAATAATTTTATTAATATTAAGTCTAGTTAATTTAGTAAAACAAATAAGTCTGACTAATTTAACTTTAATGATTCCTTTTAAAGTCTAATTATTATGAAGTCTAATAGAATTTATAATTCTATTTAAAATACTAGTTATTCTCTTCCTCTTAATAGAATTAATAATAATAATAATAATAGTTTAAATCTTTCTCCTAATAGGAAACTAAATAGTTTGATTATAATTCATCCTAATAAGATTTTCAATTCTATAGATTGTAATAAAAAGTCTATTATATTTATAGATATTCTTTCTCTAAATCTAAATATTAAGAAAAACTATAAATAATATTTATATAAAGAAAATATATTCAGTATAATTCAAAATCATCTTTTTTGAATCTTTTATACTAATTATAATTAATATACTTATAATAATAATTTATTTACTAATAAATATAGTAATTCTCATACTACTATGTATATATTATTAATCAATACTCTAGACAAACTAACTACTTTTATAAAAGCTATATATTCTTACTTAAGTAATAATTAGATTAAAACTATAATTAAAAAAGCTAATTCTATAGAATCTTTAGAAGTTTAAATTATTATATTTCCACTCAGTATTTTTGTTATTAAAAGGAATAATATTAATATTCTAAGATGTAGATAGATTTATAAAATGAAACTTAATAATTAGAATCTAAGTAATCTTATATATAAAACTAAATAAATTACTTAAGGTTTCAACTGGTATTATAATATTAATTATTTAGAGACTTTTAATATTACTTATAAGCCTAAAGATGATAAATATATATCAATTATATCTATTTATTACAATTAGACTTAAATTTAATATAATATTTATAGAAAAATAAATAAGTCTTTAGCTTCACACAGAGAATATTTAGCTCCCAGCTAGGACCTATACCCCAACCTATCATATACTAATAGCTATAGCTATAGTTACTATAGGTTTTTAAATATCACATAATAAGGTTATACTAATAGTATACAACAACGCGATATATTTAACTTTAGATTATATCTTCTTTACTATTAGCTGATAATAACCTCTATAATAAGTATACTTTAATATATATACCTTTTTAGAATAAAGCAGTACTTAATAAGCTAGCTCTAAGACATATTTAAAATATTTAGAATTATCTTTAAATCCTTTACTTTTAGGCGCTAGATTCTTCTTTATTACTTTAATTTTCTTTTTAACTCTACCGATAGCTTTATCTTCTGATAATATACTAAGACTAAATATAGCTATAGTTATTTTAAAAAAGCTAGAGAGGATAGTAAAGTCGCCTTTATATAAAGTTAGCTTTTTTAAGCCTTCATAAAAGTAGTTATAGTTCTTAGAATAATAAATTATTTTTATAAAGCTAATATTTATATTAAAATTATAATAGTTAAGTATAGTAATAAATAGTAGCTAGGGGTATTCTTATTATTATTGCTATTAGTAGTATTATTATAAATAGCTATTAACTTATACTTTAAAAAATAGTTAGCTAGTCTATAATAATCTATTGCTTTTTTTATATCTATAGCTAGTACTATTAAGGTATACTAGTAGTATTATTAGTATCTAGTTAGTATAAGTTAATACTATAAGTACTGCTATAGTAAGCTTAATACTTTAAAGCTACTACTAGTACGTCAAGCTATAACCTTCTAACTATTATAAAGTTTATACTAGGAAGTTTATATATCTAGTTATTACTCTATTACTTATAAGTCCTTACTTCTAGGTTAAAGCTAGGTTTAAACTAGTAGCTATATTACTAGGTCTTTTTAACTATATTTACCTATAGAGATATATATAAGCTATAATATATAACTAGGTATTTTCCTATTATAGAGATTATTCACTAAGCGTTATATAAAGCTACTTATTAGGTAGGGGGGCTAAAGACGTAGAACTCTATAGAAAGATAAATAAAGAAACATATATTTAATTACTTACTCTTTTAATCATAATAAGAATTCTAAACGTTTAATTGATAATACTAATTAGAAAAATCAGTCTTTTATTTATTTATTAAATAAAACTTTATAGAGATTAAAATAAAACTTAGAATTATAATATTTATAGTTTAAATCTATTTTATATAAGATCATTTTTGAAGTATCTCTTTATAATAAAGAAATATTTATATTTAAGATTACTCTTGATAAAAATAAATATTTAGCTATTTTAATATATTATATTAAGAATATACTATTAAAAACTAATAATTCTATTACTTTAAAATATATTTATAATACTCTTAAAAACCTATAAACACCTAAGATTTAAAAAGACTGAATATTTCTTTAAATAATAATTTAATTATTAATTATAAGAATAAGAATATTAAAATAAGTTCATTTAAATATACTAATAAGATTCTTGTTAAATTTAATAAGAAGAATATCTATAATTTCAATATTCTAATAGATAATAAAATTAAATCTTTTATTAATAAGAATAATATTTGAAAAGAAGAAATATTAAAGTATCAAAAATAAATAAGAACTTTATTATATTTCATTTTCAAAACTAAATTACATATCATTCTAACTATTACTACTTATTCTTAATTTCCTTCAAATCCTTTTAAAATATACTTCTTTACTTTTAATAAGATATAAAGTTACTTAAAGAAAAACCCTAATTATAGATTAATTCATAATTATAATAATATTAATCTTTTTAATTTATTTAAGTTTATAGATTGAAGTTAAACTAGAGATATTAATAATAAAGAGCTTTTTTTAATTTATATACGTTACTTAGATTCTTATAATACTATAAATTATAATTTAGCTAAATAAAAAAATAGTAGTTCTATTTATTTATAAAATTAGATACATAGTTTCAATAAATACTATGAAGAAGTTATTTACTTATATAGTAACTATAATTTTATTAATAAAGCTTTAGGATTTAAAGTTATCAATAAGCTAATTATCTTTATAAATAATTAATTAGCTAAAACGCTTATTAAAAATACCGAATTCTATAACAAAGCGAAGTATATTAATATTTATTATTATTATATTAGAAATCTTATTTGAAATAATTAGATTAATCTTTATTATATCAATATTAATAACAATATTACTAATCTTTTAATAAAGCTTCTAAATTAAGTAAAATTTGATAATATTATTAAGAGACTTTTATAGAAGAATGTTAATATTTAGCCTTCTTATAAGAAAAATAGTCTTAATAGTCTATTTTTTGAGGATTCATCTTTTCCTTCAAATTACTTATTAATTCTCAGTTTTTCTAATTTTTCCTTATGAATTCTTAAGTTTCTTCCTTTCAAATCTTTTAATCTTAAACTTTTTAGATTTTAATCTTTTAAGACTTCTCTATTTTTTATATATAAGTTTTAGAGTTTTTACTACTTTTTAAACTATAAAAGATTTATTTATCTTATATACTTTAAGGGGGGATATTAGAATTCTAACTATTTACTTAGTATTTATATTTATCTTAATAACCAATTTTAAATAAATAAAAACTTTGATATTCCTTATTATTCCTATAATTCTATATTTTGTCTTTATTGTAGAAAGTTAATCATTAGAATTAAAACTGTACTACTTTAATTATTTATATTCTAAATTAATTAAATCATAATATTAGAATATTTAGTAAATAGACTACTTAGTAACTTAAATGTAATAAACCTAAGAGCTTTATATCATATAAGATTAATCTTTCGAAATATAAACTCTATTGGAATATTAATATTATAAGATTCCGTACTTCCTATAGAATTAGAACTTCCTATCATTATTACTATTAATATTAATATTAATACTATTTTCAGATATCATTCTAAATAACCTATTCTTTACTAATCAAACATTATTAATTCCTTTTGACTTTTTACTAATTACCTATTACTAATTTAATACTAATTTATAGAGATTATAATAGGCTTAAGATTCTAATATTTAAAGGTCTTAACAGATTTAAAAATTTAATTTATAAATGTCTTAGTAAATATAAGAGCTAGTTTATAAAACGTCTTAACAAACCTAAGACTTAATTTATACAACGTCCTAATAGATTTGAAATATAAGAGATTTTCAGCTTCTACTATTTAATTGTTTCTTTTATTAATTGAATAATAAGTTTATTATTCTAACTGATATAATCTTTTTATAGATTTATCTAATATTAAATTAATTAAGTAATAAGAAGAATTAGTTAGTTAATTAAAATAAATATAAAGAATATAAGCTATAGAGCTTTATAGAAATAGTTAAAAAAGGTTTTATATAAATAGATAGGTAGTAGAAAACTTAGAGTTAGTTAGTATAAATTCTAATATAACCTAAATAGGTATTAATAAAAATATAGATATTAATATTAATAATAAGTATAGATAGAAATACAATATAAAGAAGAAGTTAATATAAAGTTAAACTTATAATTTATTAAACTAATAATAAGTAATTAGTAAAAGGTTAGAAAGAATTAATAATTCTTAATCATTAAAGAATACGTTATTTAGAATGATATCTGAAAATAGTATTAATATTGATATAAATAGTAATAATAATAGGAAGTTCTAATTCTATAGGAAATAAGGGACTTTATAATATTAATATCTAAATAGAGTTTAGTTTTAAAAAGATTAACTTTATATAATATAGAACTCTTAACTTTATTATACTTAGGCTATCAAATAGTCTATTTACTAAATATTCTAATATTATAATTCAATTAATTTGAAATATACATAATTAAAATAGTATACCTTTAATTCTAGTAATTAAGTTTCTATCATAAATATAAGATATAAACTTACAAGAGTAATAAAGAATACTTGAATCTTTATTTACTTAAAATAAGTTATTAAGATAAATACAAATAATAATTAAATAACTAGAATTCGTATAAGATATTTTAAATTCATTCAACTTAGAAGAATTAATTATTTATTACCTCTAATATATTATTATAATTTAAATAATTTATAAGAAAAGAATAATATAATTCTTATATAAATTTGATACTAAATCTATTAAAGAAATCATTACTATTTCTACTGTTTCATATTAAAACTTTATTTTTAAAAGTAAACTATCTTATTATGTTAATAAGATACTTAGTAATCTAGATATTAATATAAAGATTAAATAGAAAATTATATTCTTCTTATTAAATTATTATAAAAACTTATCAATAGAAAGATTCCTTATTAAAGTTATATTTCGTTTGTTCTATAAGTTTAATCTTCTTCTAAAACTCTAAATATTAGTAATACTTATATTTTCTTTTTAAATATTATAAGAATAATAATATTTGAAATAAGTTATATTAATTAGCTTTATTACTTCGTATTAGTCTATCCTTTAGGAATATTTTATTCTTTTTTAGAAAAGATATTAAGAATTACTATTTAGATATTTAATCAATACTTAAGATAAGAATTATATTAAAATAATCTTTCTACTTATAAATTCTATTCTTCTATGAATTACGTTTCTCTTATAAAATATTTAAAACTTTTATAATTAGTAAGAACTTTAAACTTCTTAATATTTCATAGTATTATTCTCTATATTAATAAATGAGTTAATATTATAAAGGGTTTCTTTTTATAAGATAAATATTTAGATTCTATGAAAGGAATTCAGAATAAAAAACTATTAAATATCTTATTTTAATCTTATTAATTGAAATTTATAAATTATTAAAGATAAACCTAGAATAATTAATTTCTATTATAATTAAAATTTTAAAATTAAGTATTTATAAGATTAAGTCTATAAGAAAAAGGTACTTTAATATAAAGAAAGCTTCTTATCATTCTAATTTTTAACTAACAAGAATATACTTTTAAATTAAGTAGTTCAAATATTTTATAATAATCCTTTCTTATAATAAAAAGATATTTTGATAATTTATATTTTCAAAAAACTAATAAATATCTTTCAATAATTTAAGAAATAATTAATTAATAATAGTTTCTAGTATTTCTGAATTATATGAAAGACTTTTCTTAAAACTTTAGATTTATATAGAGAATATTTAACTTCTAATTAGAATTTATATTCTACATTATTCTATATTAATAGTTATGATTATAATTATTTTAAGTCTTTAAATGATAATATATTTAATTCTATATTATACCTTTTCTACTATTGATTAATAAAGACTTCTATAAGTTATAAATAGATTTTAATATATATATATATATATATATATATATATATATATTTAGATATTTAATAGACTACTTCTAACATTTATTAAAAGTAGTAAGAACTATTTTTAAATATCCTACTCTTAAGCACTAGATTCTTCTTTATCACTTTAATTTATTTTTCTAATTCTACTAATCGCTTTATCTTCTAATAATACATTAAAACTAAATATAATTATAATTATTTAAAACGATTACAGAGAATAGTAATGTTGCTTTCATATAAAATTCGCCTTTTTAAACTATTATAAAAGTAATTATAATTCTTATAGCTATTAATACTTTCATAAGGTTAATATTTATATTAAGATTATAAGGGTTAGATATAGTAATAATTCTTATTATTATTATTATGAGTAGTATTATTATAAATAAGGATATTATTATAGATAATTATTAACTTATATTTTAAAAGATAGTTAGCTAGTCTGTAATATAAGCAGTCTATTACTCCTTTTTATATTTATAACTAGTATTCTTAAAGTATATTAGTAATATTATTAGTAGCTAGCTAGTATGAGTTAATATTATAAGTACTATCATAGTAAGTTCAATACTTCAAAGCTACTACTATAAAGACTACTATAAGGCTTATACTAATAAGTTTATATATCTAGTTATTATTCTATTACTTTTTAAGCTCTATTTCTAAATTAGAACCAGGTTTAAACTAAGAGTTATACTATTAGGTCTTTTTAATTATATTTACCTATAGAGACATATATAAATTATAGTATATAACTAAGTACGTTCTTATTATAGAAATTATTTACTAAGTGTTATATAAAGCTACTTATTATATAGGGGGCTGAATAGATAAAACTCTATAAGAAACCTTCTTTAATTAATATAATAAACTTAACCTTTATAACATACTAATATATAGTTAGTCTATTATATTAAAAGTTTAGTTAAAAAACTTTGTTTTATAATATACTTTATAGTTTCGAAATAGTTAGATATAGTATTAGTACTTAACGTATTTGAAAAACATTTTATAATATTTAGATTACTATTTAAATACTTAATCAAAAACAGTTAAAAGTAATATTACTAATGGTATTATATAAATTATTTAGTATAATTCTATTTTCAATACAGATTATAAGTATTTTAATTTTGATATGATTAATCAAGTTAAAAGTAAAAATACTAATAAAGTATATAAGAAATTAAGACTTGTAATCTCAAACCATAGAAATAATAGCAAGTCCAAAATACTAATATAATTACTATTAATTCAATATAATAACTAATAATTAATTTTTACTAAAGTCCGAGCTTTCTTCCAATATTATAATATCATAATATAGTTCTACAGTATTAAATAAACTTATATTTAAACTAAAGTAAAACTTCTAAAATATATTATTACTAAACTATTTCTATATTTTAAATAATAGTATTTTCTCAGCTTTATTATAATAATTATTAAATCCCTATATAGGTTTATTAGAACTAATGTCTACTAGTAAGTAATTTATTGTGAGTACTATAAAGACTAATTATTATCAGATTTATTCTAACATGTAAAAAACCTCTATGTCTATTATTCTAATAGAAGTAATAAGAAATTCTACCATATGTCTATATGAAAAAGTCGTATAAACATTATTCTATAAATATATATTTATTTTACCTATTTACCTCTAGTAGCTCTTAAGTAAATAAGGTAAAGGTATAGAGGTTTATTCTTTTACAAAATACTAGAAGTAGTTCAAGCTATATATACTATAGTTATAATACCTTATATACTGTAGCTATAGTAGCTAAGATATTATAATCTTACTATAGAATATATTATACTTTAGCCTATATATTATAGTTATAATATATTATCTACTATAGTTATAGTAGTCTATATACTATAGCTATAGTTAGAACTCTAGTAGTATAGCTAGAATTTTAAAATAAACCTTCTATGTAAGAATCTTAATGTCTTTGGAAATAATAGTTCGAAATAGTTAGTTATACTACTAATCGAATTACTATTTCTCCCTCTATTTAACTATTATTATTACGAATTCTTTAAATAAGTCCTTATGTTGAAAAGACTACTTTTATTATATTATATTTCTCCTGATTTCACGGTTTTGTATAGTAATAACTTGACTGTTGATTTACTTACCTATCTATTTGTTCTAACAATTATAAGTAGAAACATTAATATGTAACTTATGTTTCTTTGTTTTATATTTTAAAAATAATACTTTTAGTTCTATAAATGTTCTTATTAATAATACTTTTTACTTCTTAGATATTACTTTCTTGTACTATAAATATAAAGAACTCTCAAAAGCTTTATTTCAAACCAAACCTAAAATAATTCTCTCAAAACTAATACTATTAGTATTTAATAGAAATATCTTATTACTTAATAGTGATATTTTCTATATATACTAAAAGTACTAAGGGTAAAGGTTAGCTTTTATGAATATGTATAGAACGCCTAGGGTACTTGAGAAAGTATATATTATATAATATATATATATATATATAATATATTTTATTTTAATATATTAATTAGAAATATCATTTAACTTCTTCTATATAATATAGAAGTAATACCTTTTAGTTAATCATATTACTATACTCAATAAGTCTCTTAGGTAGTAAATTGAATACTTTAGCTATAATTTTAACTTTATATTATTTAATGTTTCTAAAGTATATGTTATACTCTTATTAGTAGTTTACGTATTAATAAGACTAATCTCTTATTTGAACTAGAACTTATAATAATTCTATATTAAGAAACTACTACTAATAATAGCTAATTTAACTTCTATAGTAACCTTATATATTACCTTTCTCTTAAATATAAAAGAATTACTAGGATTCTATTTACTTTAGAGATTTATATTATAATAACTAGTATAGATTCTGTTCATACTATAATTATATTATTTCAAGAAATCCTGTAACATCAAAAATTCCTTTACATTCTAACTATTATATATACTAATTTAGATCTATGTTACAAATACTTGATAGAACTTAGTACTATTATAGAAAAATACTTTATTATTAATTTTATAATAGTAGAATAATTATAGAAATACTATAAGCTTTACAAAACATAATAAATTAATAGATATAATAATATAATTAATGCTTTTATCAATAGCATCTTAAATTATACTTTTCAGAGATTTATAAATCTAAATTATACAACTCTTAAAAGAGAAAGATAGGTAATTGCAGTAGAATAAGTAAATAGATATTTTGATTTTCTGAAAGTAAAAAGATATAGATTACTAAAGGGATTACCTTTTATATAAATATATAAATATTAAAATATGTGGTAAAAAGAAAAGGTTACTGATATTAGTTATACTGTACTATAAAATATATAATAACTATATTTATTATTATATATATAGTAGTATACTTTTTATAGTTTACTAGTAACTGGTACTAAGTACTTAGTATTAGCGATATTTAGGTATTACTAATACTAATAGTATACTTATTACTTTATTTAGAAAGTAATACATACTATATACTACAGAATATAATAATAATAATAACGAATAACTAGAGTATTACTTGAAACTTACAAAGTAATATTGTATATAGTTTATATCACGTTCTAGATAAACTAAGAAGTATGTTATTAGTATTAGTAATACTTAAGAAACAGCTCATGATATACTAGTTATACTACTGAAAAAGCTAATTTCTTACAAACTTTATAATAATTAAATATTTACTAACTATATTATTCAAGTCTTTCGCTTCGTATGGAGAATATTTAGCATTTAGCTAAGACTTATACCCAACTTATTCTATACTAATTACTATAGTTATAATTACTTTACATCTTCGAATTATAATAATATTATACTAATAGTATATAATATAATATTTCTTACCTTAAGTAATCTTACCTAATAATACTATCTTAAGCTTTTCTAACTATTAGTTAATAATTATAATAGATTTTAATATATCTACTTTTTAAAATGATAAAATAATATCTAATAAGCTACTTCTAATATATATTTAAGTTATTTAGAATATAATAGTAGTTATATTAAAAGTCTTTAATCTATTTAAAGTCACATACCTCTTAGGAACCCTTTAAAAGAAGCTATGCTTAATAGTTAGCTCTTGCCTTATAAACCCTATAGATATTACTAATAGTAAAGAACTATTTAAATAGAAGAAACTTCAGGTAGCAAATATAGTTAGTTAATATAATATTTAATAAATAGGAAAGACATAGGCCTATTTATTACAATTATTCTATAAAGGATGATAGTTATATAATACTCATACTAACTAACTAGTAGTAGCTATTACTAGCTATTAATAGTTACTAATTATAAATAGTTAATAGTAAGAGCTAATAGCTAGTAGTAATTACTATATAGTTTATATAATTAAAAAGTATATAACTACTAGTCATACTTACTTACTATAGGATTTAAACCTACTATTCTTACTATAATAATAAGAGCTAGCTAGATGTTAAACTACTATATTAAGTGGGATAGTTATTTAGAATGATTATTAAATATTTTACTTTTAAGTATTAGATTCTTTTTTATTCTTTTAATCTTATACTTCTTAGCTATACTTATAGGCTTATCTACTAGTAATATTTTAAGGTTAAATTTAACTATAGCTATTCTAAGAAGATTAGAGAAAGTAATAAAGTTACTTTTATATAATACTAACTTATTTAAGTTTTATGAAAACAGCTATAGTTTCTAAAATTATTAATAGTTTTAATAAGATTAATATTTCTATTAAGATTGTAGGGGTTAAATATAGTAATAAGTAGTAATTAGGAGAAGTTTGTATTCTTATTATTATTATTATTGTTATTAGTAGTAGTATTATTATAGATAGCTATTGCCTTATATTCTAAGGATAAAGAGAGGGCTATTCTGTAGTAGTTTATTATTCTTTTTTATCTATAAGGCTAGTATTATTAATATATACTAATAGTATTAATAGTATCTAGCTAGTATAAGTTAATATTATAAGTATTATTATAGTAAGTTTAATACTTCGAAGTTACTACTAAAACTACTATTTAGCCTATACTAATTTCTAACTTAGAGCTAAGTCTAAACGAAATATTATACTACTAGGTCTTTTTTATTATCTTTATTTATAGAGATATATATAAACTATAGTATATTACTAGGCTTTCTTTTATAGAGATTTTATACTAAGCGTTATATAAGACTACCTATTAGATAGGGGACTAAAGATATAATATACTATACTACTAATTATATTACATATAAATAGTTATAATCTGAGAGTAAATACCTTTTGATAGTAAAGATAAATAGTTTAACTCAATATTCTACTTATAATTTCATTCTTATAGCTATTAAAAAGAGATAATATTTGTAATTAAAATAATATAAAGAACGATATTATATAAATATAATTTAATTTCTTTACTTTTAATAATTATAATAATAATCTTAGTAATTCTATAACTTTCAATTAGTATAAGTTTTAAATAGTATTAAATACAGTCTCTAGTAAGAGTTCTTTAAAAAGGTATAAAATACTCTAAATCTAAGGAAATATTGAAAATAAAAGGATTTTAGAAATAGTATTACGGAATTTCTTCTTTATAGTATAAATATTATATAATACTATAGCTTTTTCACTAGAACACTATTTATATCATTATTATTTAGAACTCTAAATTCTCCTTAAGAAATCTAAATCTAAAATAAATAACTATTTAATTCTCTTTTGAATCAAAGTATATATACTTAGCTTTTATAAACTAAGGAGAAGTATATATAACAATAATATATGAAAGTATAACTTAACCTATTTGTTAGAAATTATAGAAGGTTGTCTAAACCTTAAAAGTATTTCTTATTATTTTAAAGATTTAAGACAGTAGTTAGAATTTCTATTGAAATATTAATAATACTATAGTTAGTTTTGATATATAAAAAAATCTTAAAGAGATATTATATAACTTTTATAATAGTTAAAGTAACTTTATCTACAAATATAAGATCTAAATAACTATTTAATTACTTTTACTCTATACTTAGAATAATATCTAAACTCTTTACTTTTTATATAGATTTAACTATAGGTTTTTCCTAACAAAAGCATTTATATTAATACTAGCTTAAAACTAGTTAAAGAAGTAATGGAATTACCTATTATAATAAATAATTATCCCCTTAGTTTTAATACTGAATCTTATAGTAATAGAAAACCTTATAGTAATAATCTATGTAGAGAAAGTCTTATTAAGGCTAAAACTTGATATATATACCTAAAGGTAACTATTAAAATTATAGGATCAAGAGCTTTTTAAAGCTCTTGAAAATAAGATAAAATAGAATATTTATAAAAGCTAGATATTCTAGAATCTATTGCTTTACTATATTTATACTTTTATAATAAACCTAAAATCTCCTTAAAATCTAGATAGCTACCTATAAAAAGGATCCTATAAGATAAATCTAGAAATATATAGTTATATTTATTATAACTAAAGCTATTATTGTATCCGAATAAGTTTTAATAAAATTATCCTAAGTATTATAATTAGTAAATAACTTATAAATCCTTAGAAGAATATTATCTAATTGACTTATAGTTTATTATATTAAGCCTATAAAATTAGAGGCTAGGTATTAATTAGATAATACCTTAATACTAATATACTATTATAATACTAGTTACTAGATACTTTAAAATATTATAATAATATAATTATAGAAGTTTTAAAAGCTATCTAATTATATTAGGAATATCTATATCTATATAAGTATTAGTTATATATTAGTTATATTTAATATATTAAGATTAATTACTAATAAGAGTAAACTAAGTCCTACTATACTTATATAGAGATTATAAGTTAGTTTATATTAGTAATAGAGATCTTTTATATTAGTAGTATAAAGTTTTATTTTAGAAGTAGGTAAAGCTTAATCTATAATAAAGATATTAAAGTTGTAGACTTTAAGGTTATAATGAATATTCAAGTAGAATACTTATAGTTAATAGTAATTAAATATCTTAAGATATTTAAATTATATATTACTATAAAAGTATAAAGATATAAGGATATAAGGTTATTATAGAAGGGGTTATCAGTTATTTCTTATTAAAAACGTTAATATAAAGTAGATATACTAGCTACTATAGCTATGAGGGGTTTAATTCTAAGTTAACTAGGGGCTAGCTATAGTAGTTAGTAGGGAGTAGGAAGGCTAAAGTTATACTTCAGGAGGTAATATATCTTTTAATAATAATATTAGAGAGTGAGCTATTAGCCTCTCCTATCTAAATAACTATAAATAATAAGAATATAACTTTATATATAGGTCTTCAGCTTTATATGGAGAATATTTAGCTTTTCGCTAAAGCTTATACCTTAACCTACCTTATACTAATAGCTATAGTTATAGTTACTTTAAGTTTTGAATATTATACAATATGTTCAATCTTAAGTTATATCTTCTCTACTATTAGCTGACGATAACCTCTATAATAAGTAGATTATAATATACTTTTCAAATTGTATCTAATAGGCTACTTTTGAAATATATTCAAAGTATTCAGAATTATTTTTAAATACCATGCTCTTAGGCGTTCGATTCTTCTTTATTGGTGTAAGTTGTTTTTAATTCTACTAATAACTTTATCTTCTAATAATATGTTAAGGTTAAATATAACTATAGCTACTTTAATAAAACTAAAGAAGATAATAAAATTACTTCTATATCAAATTGGTTCTTTGAAGTTTTTATATAATAATTAGAATTCTTATAATTATTTATAACCTTTATAAAGTTAATATTAATATTGAAATTCTAAAGGTTAAATATAGTAATAAGTCTTATTACTAATATTATTATTAATCATATTATTATAAGATAGTTGGCTAGTTTTCTATTGCTTTTTCTTATATCTATATCTAGTATTATTAAGATATACTAGTAATATTCTAGTGTAAGTTAATATTATAAGTATTACTATAGTAAGTTTAATACTTTAAAGCTATTACTAACTATTATAAGTTTTATATTGATAAGCTTATATACCTAATTATTACTCTATTACTTTTTAGTTTGTATATATATAGAGCTTCTAGGTTAGAATTAGGTTTAAATTAATAGTTATACTGTTAAGTCCTTTTAATTATATTTATTTATAGAGATTTATATAAGATATAGTATATAATTATATCTTTTCCTATTATAGAAATTATTTACTAAGTATTATATAAGGCTATCTACTAAGCAGTAAGGTTAAATATATAAAGTTCTATAATCTTATATATAAGATTTTATTCATAAGAAAACTGATAAAATTATAAAATTATAAATTTAAAGTATTTTAATAAGGGAAGGGCTAGTAGTTCGCTTTCTACTGTAACTATTAGTAGATATATTACTTCTTAAAATATAACTTTAGCTTTTTTATCCCCTTACTAACTACTATAGCTAGCTTCTAAGTAATCTAAAGCTAAACTTCTTATAGCTATAGTAACTAATATATCTACCCTATATTAACCTTTTTAATAATAAATAACTAATAACTCTTTCTATAATAACCTTATACCCTCACGTCCTTATAGCTATACATAATTCAAATATTTCGAAATATTTAATTACTACTAACTATAGGTATTCTATTTATATATTTATTATAATTTTAATATTCACAACTTTAATATCCTTATTAAGCTTTACTTATTTCTAAGACGAAACTTTATACTATTAATATAAAAGTTTTCTACTATTAATATAAGTTACCTTATAATTTCTATATAAGTATAATAAGATTCAGCTTACTCTTATTAGTAAATAATCTTTATATATCAATTAGGTATAATTAATATATAAATAATATTTATATAGATATAGATAGTCCTAATATAGCTAGATAGCTTCTAAAACCTCTATAATCATCTTACTATAATACTCTAAAGTATTAAGTAATTAAGATTATAATAATATATTAATATTAAGATATTATCTTACTAACACCTAATTGCTAATATTATTAATTTCATATAGTAAGTTATAAATTAACTAGATAATATTCTTTTAAATATTTATAAGTTATTTATTAATTATAATACTTAGGATAATTTTATTAAAGCTTATTCTAATAAAGTAATAGTTTCAAGTATAATCACTATAATTAGACATTTTTATATTAATTCTATAGGGCTTTTTTTATAAGTAGTTATATAAATTTCAAAGAAATTTTACTTCTATTACATAAGTATAAGTATAGAAGAATAACAGATTATAGAATACTTAGCTTTTATAGGTATTCTATTTTATCCTATTTTTAAGAAGTTTAAAAAGACTCTTAACTCTATAATCTTAGTAGTTACCTTTTACTACATATATTAAACCCTATTTTCAATAAGGCTTTCTCTATATAAATTATTATTATAAAGTCGTTTATTACTATTGAGTTAAATATTAGAATTAGGAGTAAAACTATTTATAATAATAGATATTTCTATTACTATTTTGACTAGTTGTAAGCTAGTATTAGTATAAATACTATAATTAGGTAACATTTATAGTTAAATTTATATATAGGATGAAGAGTTTAGATATTATTATAAGTATAGAGTAAAGGTAACTGAAGTATTTTAATAATAGAAGGAGTATAATTGTTTACTTAAACTTTATGTATAATATCTTATTATTTCGAAAACTATATTTCAATTATTAGGTTTATAATAAAGTACTTAAATCTAAAAAAGTAAAATATCTTATAGTATACTATAATAGTATTCTATATAAATAAGTTATCTATAATATTAAAATAGTTAGTGAAATTAGTAATTTATATTACTATATCTTCTTCTATATAATAATACTGATATTAAAGTACTTTCTATATTTGTTTCAAGATTTAATTTAATATATAAACTTAATTTAACGATTTATATTAGTATTCTAATATTCGTGAACCATAGAAAATATAAGAAAATATAAACCTTTAGGCTTTTCTCTATAGAATCTATAATTACTTTGATATAGATCTTTTTAATAATATCTATTCAGAATTATTAATCGTTTTTATAATTTTGTTCTTATAAGAATAGAACTCTTAAGTATACTTAATTGAGGTATTTTAAAACCCTATTAATATGACTTAATCTTTAGGATATTCCTTAAGAGTAATTCTCTTAAACAATTAAAAAGATTTAGTAAATAGTTAATTCAAAATTAAAATAATACTACGGATTTTAGATTTCAATTTCTAGTTAAAGTATTATATTGAACAAACTACCAATTAGGTTTCTCAAAAATAAAAAAGGTTAGTTTTAATAGATATTTTAATACTTAAGATATATTAAATTATTACAATATATACTTTTAGTTTAATAGTTCTTCAATATTATAGAATTCTTAATTATTATATATAATTAAGAAAAGAAATCTAATATATATTATATTGTTAGTTTATCTAGAGAGGAATATATACTATATATAATCTTACTATATAAATATAAAGTCGTATTCTAATTCCTTATTGTTGTTATTATTATTATTATTATTATTATTATTATTATTATTATTATTATTATTATTATTAT
>QAPG01000522.1:0-19185 GCA_004366825.1 Colletotrichum spinosum
TCTTATTATAATAAGCTAGTCTTTAAGGTTATCTTTCAATATCTAAAAAAGCTTATAACTATATAGCTTTAAGTAGTTATAAAGTATAATTTAATATACTAAATATATTGAGATAATAAGAATATTTCTATTTATAAGGCTTTTATAGTTAATATTTTAGATCTATTTAAAGAGTATTAGATCTAGATATTAGTAGAACTTTGTAAGTATAGGGATACTATTTAGTATAATTATAATTATTAAAAAAATACTTAGGGTAAATACTTCTTTAGAAGTTAGTAATTTAAATATTATTATAAAGGTTAAAATAATATAAGAGGATTATTAGGTTTATTTATTTATATAAAGAGAAAGGTAAAAAAATAGGTTTTAAGAAGTTATATAAATCTTTAGAAGTTCAAACTAGAGATATTATAAATCTCCAGTATTAGAAAGTCTAATAAGGTTTAATAAGATTTATTATATTTATTAAATATATTCTAATAAGTAATAATTAAAAGTATAAATTTAGAAAACCCTTTGAAAATACTACTAAGAGAATATTTTAGTTTAATTAGAATAAGGGCTTTTAATATAATATTTATATTTACCTTTTATAAAACCCTTTTAAAGTATTAATATACTTTTTAGAATATTCTAATTAGAATATTAGAGTAAAAAGAGTCTAAAATGTTTAAATAATTAGTTTTATAATCTTTTATTTTATATAAATTTTAAATATAGTTTTTTATAGTTACTTTTCTTATTATAATTAGTTTTATTAATCTATAGTATAATAGTAATAGATAAGTTAACTACTAATTAGTATTAGTGAATCTAGAGGGTAATATATATTATATATAAGCTTACTATATAGGTATAAACTAGTATTCTAGTTATTTATTATTATTATTATTATTATATCATATAGTACTATATACTATATAAAGCTCTAGATCTATAGTATAGTAATTACTTACTAACTGCTATATATTTAGTTACAGCTAGCGCTAGGTATTTAGTATTTAATATTAATAAGGTATAGAGGGTATACTACTATATATATAGTAATACGTATAGTTACTATATACCTTACNGGTATACTACTATATATATAGTAATACGTATAGTTACTATATACCTTACAGTATAGTATAACTAATACCTTTTTATATAGGAAAGCTTTATACTAGAGGGGCTATATACTAATAAGGCTAATAAGGGGAATTAGGAGTATAATGATAATACAAGAAGTATATAAACTAATTAGTTATAATACTACTATCCTTTTTCTACTACTTATACAAAAACTAATATAAATCTAATTTTTTAAACTTTAGGTTTAGTATTATAGATAGGTAGTATTATCTCCTAATTATCTTCTATAAAATCTTCAAACTACTTAGGAAACCTTTTAATATTTACTCTAAAAATAGTATAATATTTACTAACTTAAGTAGTTTCTCTAAATATCTAAAACGTAAATATATCTTATTAAGTAATTTAATATAAAATACTAAAAACCTTCTCCCTTTTTATATTGAATTTAATACTTTAGAAAAAGAAGTAATTTTAAATATAATAAGTAATTTAGATATCTATAAATTATTATATTATAATAAACTAGTCTTTAAATTTATCGTTAAATATCTAAAACACCTTATAGCTATATAACTTTAAGTAGTTATAAAATACTATTCAGTATATTGAATATATCAAAATTATCAAAATATTATTACTTATAAAACCTTTATAATTAATACTTTAAATCTATTTAAATAGTATTGAATTTAGATATTAATAGATTTTAATAAGTATAGGAATACTACTTAATATAATTATAATTATTAAAAGAATACTTAGAGTAAGTATTTCCCTAAAGGTTAGTAATTTAGATATTATTATAAAAACTAAGATATTATAAGAAAACTATCAGATTTATTTATTTCTATAAAGAAAAAAGGAAAAGATATATTTTAAGAAGCTATATAAATCTCAAGAAGTTAAAGCTAGAGATGTTATAAATCTCTAGTATTATAAAGGTCTAGTGAGGCTTAATAAAGTTTATTATATTTACTAGATATATTATAGTAAATAATAATTAAAAATATAGATTTAAAAGACTCTTTATAAATACTACTAGGAGTATACTTTAGTTTAATTAGAATAAGGACTCTCGACATAATATTTCTATTTAAGTCTTATAAAAGGCTTCTCAAATATTAATATATTCTTTAGAATATCCTAATTAAAATACTAAAGTAGGGAAAGTCTAAAATATCTAAATAATGAGTTTTATAATATTTCGCCTTATATAGACTTTAGGTGTAATATTTTCAAATTACTTCTTCTACTATAATAAACCTTACTAATTTATAGTATAATAGTAATAAATAAGTTAATTACTAATTAGTATTAATTAATCTAGAAGGTAAAATATACTATATATAATCTTACTATATAAATACAAATTAGTATTCTAATTATTTATTCTTATTATTATTATATTATATTGTACTATATACTATATAAAGCTCTAGATTTATAGCGTAGTAATTACTTACCAATTACTATATATTTAGTTATAACTAGTACTAGGTGTCTAATACCTGTTGCTAGTGAGGTGCGGAGGGTATACTGCTATATATGTAGTAATACGTATAATTACTATATACCCTACGGCATAACGCAACCGACGAAATCCTATTAAATAAAAAAGCTTTTTAGATACTTATACTGAAATTAAAGATTCTATTTCAAATTATATAATATTTTATTTAATAAATAAGATTATTTATGTGTATAATTATATTTATTCTCGTTTGATGTAGTAGTCTAACGTCTAGCTGGCTTTTAGTATTCTACAATAAGAATAGTAGGTTCGAATCCTATAGCGGATAAGTATTACTAGTAGTTACAAACCTTCTAGTTATATAAATCAAACATAATAACTACTACTAGCTAGTAGTATTTACTATTAGCTATTTATAGCTAATAACTCTTAATAGCTAGTAATAAGTACTACTAGCTAGTTAGTATTAGTATTATATAATAACTTATTACGATCTTTTAAAGAAGTAATTATAATAGATATAAGCCTTTACCTTCTTTTTGTAATATATTTTCTATATTTATTAGTAATTATATTAACTAACTATATTTACTACTTAAGGTTTCCTCTATTTAAATAGTTCCTTAGTATTAGTATTATCTATAGAATATATAAGGCAAAAGCTAACTACTAGGTGTAGCTTCCTTTAAATAGTTCCCGACAGGAATGTGACTTTAAATAGATTAGAGACCTTCAATATAACCAAATATTTATATTTATATTTAAATTCAATTCAAAAGTATTCTTCTTTATATTAAAACAAAATCCAGTTAGTACGCAAATATATATAAGTTTATCAATATTAGTATAAATAAATACTATAGTAATACTATATTATATTAAAATCTATCCTTATTATATAGAAAGAATTATTATGTATTCCTAACTTTCAAACCTATAGATAATATCAAAGTTTCTAAATAATTGATATTTAAATATTAATTATAGCTTTAAGCTACTTATATAGCCTTATATATAGTTTCATAATTATATTATGTTTTTTAATTTATAAACCTATCTACTACTTAGAACATTAACATCTCTGATATTGAAAATAAATAGAAATATTATTTGTTAACTATTTATAGAATTTAGTTATTCTATTTCTTTTATTATAGTTAGAATCTAGCTTTTATACTTAGAAAGCTTCAATACTTAAATGAAAGAAATAGGCTTTTCTATCTTATTCACTAATAGAATACAAGAAATTTAGTTATCTTTATGAGTATGTTTATATAATTGTGTATAGCTATTTCAATTAAAACAGTTTGAAATAATAGAAAAAGTACTCTCTTTGTAAGGTTTATATCTTCTTTTAGTTTTGTTTGATATAGTAAGTAAATTAATATCTAAATTGGACTTTCCTAAAATATTTTTATTACTTTCAGTATCTAATTGTAATATTATATTGTTTTCAATGATTTTAAAATTTAGACTTTCTTCTAGATTTATTCTAGTCGTTTCTCAAACTTTAGTAATAGGATTTATTGAAGAGTCCTTACTACTATTATGATTATTATTTTAACGTATACTAGAAATAACACTATCTAGATTTGAAATAATTTCTTTATTTCGCTGATTCAATTTATAATTATCAGAATTCCTTTTTAAGTTGATAGATAAAAACAACTCCCTTTCTAAAATATAAAACGTGGTTTCTAGAATTTTTATATCTTTGGACTATATAGCTTTCTTTTTAATAAAACTGCAAAGTTTATAAGTATTATTTCCATAGGTTATGATAACTCCTTTATAAACATTTACATCTAATTGTTTTAATATTGAAGTCTTGATTCTTATAATAGTAGAGACTATTTTATATCTTGATATTATTAATATTAAGGTTTATTTTATTTTTTAATTTATACAAAGTCTTGAGATTTATAGAACTATAAGGAGATCTATTATATATATATAAATATAAAAGCTATTAAAATATTACTTTATAAATAATAAAATGAATTTAAAGAGTAAATTAGAATTCTAATTTTATTAACTAGAATCCTCATGACTCTTTCTATTAAAATAGTAGATTTATAAATGATAAAAAGTCTAATGTTTTAAAAGATATTAACATAAGAATGAATATCTTTCATTCTTTTATTGGCAAATGTATTACGTCTATTGATATAAAATTCTCTTATTTGTCTCTTATTATTATTACTTCCTAGTTCTTAGAATTTAAGAAAGATTTTCATAACTTCTTTAGTTAATTTAATCTTTGATAAGAATCCCTCATTAAATCTAATTAATACATTAATAAATCGAATACATCTATTAGACTTATTATATATTGAAAGAATTATGAATTTATATAAACTTAAATATAAAGATTGAGATATTAAACAATTTCTTTTTATTCTTCAATAGTTTTGTTGATATTATTAATAAAACTTCGTTTAAGATGAATTTTATAAATAGAAAGAATATCCTTTTTATTTATTCTCTAAAATAAATTGAAAATATTATCTTTCATATTGTTTACAGCTTTCATATCAATATAATCTAAATAGTTATATTAAACCTGGATATGCTATAATATAATCATAGAAAGAATAATATTCTTTTATAAAGTATAAGTACAAAGTTTATATACATTATTTCTTTTAAATCCTACTATTAAGATAGAATGCTTTTTCATATTATAAAGTATAAGTTTTGTTTAAAGGATTAATATTATTATTATAATATCAAATTTACTTTAAAATAATAAATCAACTTCTAATTTTAAAATATAATAGATTTCTTTTTATATAAAAATGAAATTCTTTAAACATATCTTTAAGTTTCCTGTTATTCTACTTATCAGTTATATCATGTTCTTCTATTTAATGTATCTTAAAACGAGTTTTATATTAAATAAAATAGATTCACTCTTAATTATATAAATCATAGTCATTATATCTAAATAAAAATAAATCGTTTTATCATTTTCGTTTTTGATTAAATTCTTAGAATATCTATTGATTTATTCATTTACTAGAGAATATGTAGTTTTATTATTATTATTATTTCTTTTTATAAGGTGTTTCTGGATAATTCTCAAATGTTACAGAATATTATCTCCTTTAGAAGATATAGTGATATCTTTATCTTTAGAAATAGATTCTTAAGATCTAAAACTTTCTTTATCTTCTAGTAATGTATTTTCTGTTTTGTTTTATTTTTAGTTCTAATTAAAGTAATATTAATAAATTTTCAATTTTCTTTTTAGATATTTTCTTTTTTTATTAATGTTTTTAATTGGCATATTCTTTATAAACTTAAAGTATTTTTAAAAAGAAATAAATATAGTTCTCTTTAATATAATTATTCTTCTTATAGGTATTATAAAAGATTTAGTTTTACTTTTTATATAACATTTTAATAATTTCAAAATCCCTCTTTTTCTGAGTATTTGTAGTACAATTATTCTATTGATGATTTCTTCTTCTAAACCTATATAATAAATTAGAAAGTAAAAATGCTAAAATATAAGTTTCTTTATTCAACTTAAAGTTCTAGATTATAGAAATAATCAAACCTTTATAATTAGAATTAAAACTATTTAAAATATATATTATAACTATTTATTTCAATAATTCTAATTCATTAAAAATTGGTTTATCAAATAATCCCTTAATTCTATTTAGTAACTGTTCTCTACTATTAAAACTACTCAAAACAATATTAAAATACTTTTTATAAATTAAGAATTTATTAATAAATGCTAAAGGCTTATAGAACTCTTATTAATATTGAAACATTTAAAAAAGATTATATTATGTTTAATGATCCAAAAACACTATTCTTATAGTATAAGTATATATAATTTAAATCCTTTTCTATCCCTATCCTTATTTTTTAACATAATACATTTAATAACATCTATAAGAATATCTTTATTAATAAGTAAACCTTTAATATAAATATATCAAATCATATAATTACTATCTCTTATTAATTTAAGAATAATAATCTTTTTAATATTACTTATTTTTATTAAAGTAAAATAGATTACTAAAATATATATATTATAAAGAGTCCTTCTAAAGAAATAAAAAAATCCTATAGTATATCTTATAGAAGAATACTATATTGTCTAAGAAAGAAGATTAGATATCAAAATCCTTCTTTTCTATTTGAAATAAAAGTATAACTTAAAAGAAAAATCTAAAGATCAGAAATCTAAATCTGAATATTTTCTTTCTCTTTTGTAAGTAAATTCAATTCTTCCTTTCTTATAAAGTTAATTGAAAGTCAAAAAAAGATTTAGGATAGAAGGAGTTGAGTTTCTATCTATATTAATCCGTTTACTATTGAAGTAACTTAAAACTAAAGAGCAAAGAAACTTAAAGGTATTTTAAAAAAGTAATTAAGTAAAAACAAATCTCAAATATCAAAAGAATTAAAAGGAGCTAGAATAAACTAAAAATTAAAACTTTAAGTATTAAAATAACTAATTAAATAAGATTAATCTTTTATATAAATCAGGTAATTCTGACAGAATATTTAGTTTCTATAGAAATAGTAAGAAAATAGAACTTGTTTTAGATTTGATTATGATATTTAATTTTTGTAAATAAATAAAAAGAGTAATTGTTTAAAATATAAAATATAGAATCTTTGATTTAAAGAGACTTAGTTCTTAACCTACTAAAATAAATAGATGAGTAGGTAAATCAATAGTTAAGTTATTATTATAAATAACTATAGAATCAAAGGAAATATAATATAATAAAAGTAGTTTCCTTAATATAAAAGCCTATATAAAATACTTATAATAATAATAGTAAGATAGAAAGAGAAATAGTAATTTAATTGATAATATAATTAACTATTTCGAAGTATCATTTATAGAGACATTAAAGTTTCCATATAGAAAGTTCATTTAAGAATTCTAATTATACTATCAAAACTCTAATTATAGCTATAATGTATAGGCTATTATAATTATAACATATAAAATATTATAATCTTGAAATATATATTTTAATATAATATAGAAACTACTATAATCATAATATATTATATACTATAACTATATTATAAAAATTAAATTATAATATGTATCATAGTAAAACCATAGTTTGTTAGCTATTATAACTATAATATATATAGTTTAAACTTCTTCTAATATCTTAGAAACACATACCTCTATATATTTACTTTATTTACTTAAGAATTACTAGAAATAAAAAAATAAAATAAATATATATTCTTAAAGCGACTTGTATGCGATTTATTCGTATAGAAATATCATAGAAGTCCTTATTACTTGTATGAGAATGATAGAAATAGAAGTTCTTTCTATATCAGATTAAATCTAATAGTATTTACTAGAACTATATATTTAGCTTTATGAGTAAGTAAAACTGCTATTTTTAGGAGCTAAATTATAATTTATAGGAGCATGAAACTCTTAGCAAAATACATATATCAATACAGATTCTCTATTATTAATTATAGAGAATCTATACTAGGCGTTATATAAGAATACCTATTAGACAGGAGGCTGAATACATAATACACTAAATATTTTTTATTATTCCTATAATTCTCACCCGCTTGACGTAGTAGTTTAATATCTAGCTAGTCTTTACTATTTTATAGTAAGAATAATAAGTTTAAATCCTATAGTAGGTAAGTACGACTAAGTAGATATAATATTCCTTCTAGTTGTAAAGCTAAGTATAGTAACTACTACTAGCTATTAGCTCCTACTAGTAGCTTTTAATAGCTAGTAACTATGAATAGTTAATAATAGGTAATAGTAGTTAGTAGTAGGTATTGTATAATAATTTATTATAATCCTTCAAAAAGGAACTATCATAGGTATAGATTTATACTTTCCCTTTTTATTAGTGATTATATTAACTAATTATATAGACTATTTAGGATCTCTTCTATTCAAATAATTCCTTAGTACTAGCAGTATTTATAGTGTAGATAAGGCAAGAGCTAACTACTAGGTATAACTACTTTTAAAAAGTCTTAGAGAGGTATATAACTTTAAATAGATCAGCGACTTTTAATACGACTACTATTCCTATAATTCTATACTTTCTATTAACTTCAGAAAATAAATTATTAGAGTTGAAGTTATATGACTTTTATTATTTATACTTTAAATTAATAAAAATATATTACTAGAATATTTAGTAAATCGACTACTTAATAGCCTAGGTATAATAGAGCTAAAGGCTCTATATAATATAAAGTTAACCTTTCTGTAAATAAACCCTATTTAGATATTAATACTATGAAGTTTCCTACTTCCTATAGAATTCGACCTTCTTCTTATTATTACTATTTATTTCAATATTAATACTATTTTTAAATACTATTCTCAATATCCTATTATTTAATAATTAGAAATTATTAATTCCCTTTGACCTCTTACTAATTACCTTTTACTAGTTCAATATATTCATATAGTCTGATTTACTAAACTATTTATTACAGTAAAAATAAACTTCAATACGTCATTCTTGGAACTAGTAAGCTTCTTATGAAATTCAATCAATCAGTAATATATCCTCTCAAATTTACATTTTAAACTATAAAATTAAAAAGAAGCTTACTAATTACTAATCTGAATAGACCTTCCAGTAAATTCAGATGTAATTCTACCATATCTTTCATGATGTTTAATAAGTCTCTTAACTTCATCTTCTTTATTCTTTTCTTATGAGAAGAATTAGGTATTTTCTATATATTTTCAACTTTAGAGTTATTTAAAAGACTACTTCTTTATTTTTGAAGAGAAGTAACAGAATAAGTATTCTTTGTAAGTAATTGCAAAAGTCCTTAGTATTGAAATAAATAGATAAGTAGGTAAATTTATAGTTAAGTTATTACTATAAATACCTGTGAAATCAGAAAAGGTATAATATAAAAAAGGTAGTTTTCTTAATACTAAGACTTAATTAGGATATTTAAGTAATAAGAGTTATATAGTAGGGGTATAATAATCTAATTAATTATATAATTGGCTATTACGAGTTATTATTTATCGAAACTTTAAGATTCTTATATAGAAGAATTACTCTAAAATTCTAGTAAGAATAAAAATATGTAAGCTTTTGTAACTAAGATATATCTATTATAGAATACTATAGAAAGCTTGAGATTCTAATAGATTTTCATAAGGACCTCCCAATAGGGATAATAAGGATTTCCCTAGGATTCCCTATTAGAAATTACTAGGATTTCCTATAGGATTTCTCTAGGATTTCCTATTAGACCTTCTAGAGGATTCCTAATAAAAGTATTTCAGAAGTCTAAGTAGATTCTCTATATAAATAGAAAACCTATTAGGTTTTATATTTTTATATTGCTAATATTAAAGTATAATAATTAGTAATATCACTTATTTCTTATTCTTAAAACTTTAACTTGTTCTATAAATAGCTAATTAATATAATTAGAGAATCTTAAATGAATAATAAATTCTAATATTAGAAACTAAATAAAATATCTCTTATTTCTTAGAGAGTTTCATTGTTAAAATAGTATAAAAGTTAGTAGATAGTAGGTAAAGCTAATATTATATTTATTTAATTAATATAATTTATATTGTTATTAAATCTATTTCAAATAAACTAAATAATTTCCATATATAATATAGATTTACCGTTTTTAGAAATACCTAATATAATGTCATTTAACTTATTATGTTTAATTGAAAAAGCTTTTTGAAGTTATTGTATATTCTTCAATTTATTTTAACTCCTAAATATATAGGATAAATAGAAATATAAGTTTAAGTTTTAATTTTAATAGCTTATTAATAAAGATTCTAACTATAATAGTATTAGAAGAAGATTAATATTTAGATAAACATCTATGAACTATAAAAGATTGGTTATAAAATCCCTAAGAAGACCTATTATTTCTATGTAATATCTTTTTAAATCTATATTTAAATAGATCTTTACTAACCCTAAGATACAAAATTCAGAAACCAGAATCTCTAGAAAATTGAAGATTTACACAAACTCCTAATTAAACCTAAGAAATCTAAAGTGAGTTCTTCTCATGTAATCCTTATTTAATAAAATAAATTTATTATTTATTTCTCTAATTAAATGTATTAAATCTTAATGAATAGTCTTAGTAATTTCACTTTAATTATAACTACTTAGACTAAATAGAATTCTATCAAAAGTATTAAGTGTAATATTTATATAGCTTATCTTAAGGGATATATTTAATACATTCATATTTATTCCTTTTTTATATAATAAAAATAGAAATATTAAAATATGAATAGAATGTTAATGGGAAATTATAATAAATACTATGAAATATGAAGAATTATATATAGAATCTTCTATACTAGCTATACTATTAGTAATTTACAAACTTAGTAATTCCTATTAAGTTACAAATTTAATTTGAAACGAAATAGATATACCTCTTGATTTACTATTTAGTCTACTTCCTAATCTACCCCCTAATCTACTACTTAATCTATTTCTAGATCTAAATAACTTTTAAAAGCTATTAGCTATATCTTACTAAATATATAGAGTACTATAGTAAGAATAAAGTAGATAATTAAATAATAACCCTCTAGGGTTACTACTACAATTTTATTTATTAGTTAAAATAGAAAAGGAAAGTAATTTAAGAGTTAATTTACTAAATATAAATCTTAAGGAATGACTATAAGATTATAAATTCGAATTAGAAGAAATTGAATTCTTCAATCCTTTTAATTAATATAATCTTTCTAGAGAATTCTGTATAGAAAATATTAAAGATATTTATATAAATATTGCATAATGTCTTAAAATCATAAGACATTATATAGATAACTCTAATTATTACTATTTCATACTTATTAAAAGCATAATTTAATACTTCTATGAAATAGCTTATGATTAGTATCTAATAGACCTTACTTATAAATAATAAGAAGTATTCTAATATTATTAATATAATTCAAATAATTATATTATCTTTCTAAAAACTAGATTTAAAATCCCTCTTTAAATAGTAAAATAAGAACTTAAGAAAGTCTATTATATTATAAATAATATTTATAATAAACTAGATCTCAAAATGATTACTATTAAAATTAGAAATCTTCCAAAACAAATATAATATTATAAATTTGAAACTCTTAGAATAATCTATTCCAGATGGAATTCCAATCTCATTATAAGAATCCAAAGACTTCGATTAAATATTAAAAGAAATAAGTAAATCAAATTTATAATATATTATTAAGATAGATAAATAGAAAGTATAACGTTTAGAGAATAGAAAGACTTGAGAAAAAAGCCTATATAGAAATAGTATAATAAACCTCAAAACACTATAAGCTAAATGGATTACTAAATAAATCAACTATACAAAATATAAACTAGACTTTTAATATAATTTTCACCTATATTCAACTACTTCAACTAATTAAAATATACTATTGAAAGAGAAATCTACTTTATCAATCAATCTGAAAGGAACTATTAACTAATACGAAATTCCCTTCTATCAGAAACGAAAAGAATAAACTTATAAAAGAATATAATCAATCTAAAAAGATAAGTTAAAATATTAAACTAAGAAGAATTATCTATAACTAATACCTCAAACTAGATCCTACTGATAAAACTAAATTATAAAACTTTATAAATATCTGAATTTCTAATCCTAATAGTTATGTTAATTATAAACTTAAAAAAGATATAAATAAGAATTCCTAAGAATAATATAAAATATATCCTACTAATAATAATTATAAAACTATAGAATTAGAAGATAGTATTGTAAAATCAAATCAAATAGGAAATATAAATATTATTTCTAATAAATGTATTCTAAATAACTGATAGAAACTATTAGAATATTAAAATAACCTTTTTATTTCTTCAAAATACCCTATTTATAATTGATTAATAAATAAGAAGTATATAAAAAAGAATAATACTACTAAAATTACTAAAGAAAGGTCAAACCCTCTTAGGGAAATAACTTTTTCGAAGTAAAACCCCTTTTAGTAACTATACTATTAACTACTTTATACGAAGATACTTATACTCATACTAAAATATAAAATATACTAAATAACTTTACGTTTAATATATATATTAATATTAGAATTATAAAATATCTCACTTAAATAGATATTTGAAATTAAATATTTATTATGAATTTAATCTAGATTTAACAATATACTTATTAAGAATAAGAACCTTATAAGTTATAAGTTAAGTTATGTTCTCTTTATTCTATTTAAAAATGAAAGATAATTTACCTAAAATTATAGAACTCAATTTTAAAACTTAGATAGTGAATAAACCTACAGCTAGAAACTTATTAAACTAGGAATTTAATATTCCTAATAAAATTAATATTCTTAATACTAAAAGAATTATCAAAATCAAATTATATGAAAGCCTTTTAATCCTTATATAAATATATATTAAGAAACCACCTGATATCTATTTAGCAAAATTAACTAGAAATCTAATGATTCCTCTAGAAACCCAAGTATATATTCTAATTAATACCTCTTAAAGTTTAAAACTAACATACTGATATTTCAACCTATTTCTAACAATCTAATCTATATAATAGTAAGTTAGTAACTATTAATAACTATATATAACTATTTATAATAAGATTAGATAATTATAAAACATCAGAAAAACAAATCTATTTCTATTAACGACTATGAGGAAATAATAATATATAACTTTAAGAAAATGAAGTTTTACCTTTTAACTATTTTAACACTAAAAACCCTTACTTAACTATTATAAAGAAATTATATTAAAATAAAAACAACTAGGTTTAAAATTGAATCCTAATAAAAATATAGTTCTTATCCTATAAGAAATAACTATTTATAATTACTTAAACACATCATCTAAAGAATCTCTAAAGTTATTACTAAATACCTAATGCTTTGAAGATGAGAAAGATAAATCAATACAGAAGAATATAAGAAAGTCACTATACTTCTAATAGATAATTATTATAAGAAGAAATCCAATATTTATATCTAATTAACGTAGAAAGCTAAAAGCTTCCAAATAATAAGATCAATGAAATGTACAAAGAAAGATAATTCAAATATGTTAACTCTTATAGAGTAATTAAAATATTAATCTTTATAATTTAGGAAAACGTAAAAAAACAAAACAAAAACAAATAGTTACAGATTTAAAAATATTAAATAAGGTTATAATCCCTAATACATATCTGATACTATTATAATCCAAAATCATATAAAGATTCTATAGAAAGAGGTTTATTACTATAATTAATACTAGATAATATTTCTATTGATTACTAATTATTAAAGGTTACTAAGAATAATTAATACTTATTAGCTATTAAAAACAGGAAAGACCTATAGTAATACTAATAGGATTTAAAGACTCACTAATATATACTTAAAGGTTTATAAATAAAATCTTTAAACTATATTAAGATTTCACCCAAGTATTTATTGATAATATTATAATCACCTTAAAAACTACTAATAAATACTACTAGTAATTAGATACTATTTCTAACTTATTTAACCATTAAAACCTAGGACCTTTAAGAGATGAATACTTTATAGAATTCCCCTCAATTAAACTACTAAAGTTTAAAATAAATAACTTCAAACTCTTTAATACTAAAGGTAAAACATAAAGACTTAAAAATAATAAATTCCTAAAAACTCTAGTATCCTTAGAGAAATAGATAAATATAATAAGATATCTATAATATCTTATTCCTAAGTATATCTCTAGAATTAAACTTCTTTAGGATAAGACAATAAAGCTATTAACTTAAAGATGTAAGTAAGGATTTACTACTAGCTTAAGGTATAAATATTACGTTTTGAAATTAAGATTTAAATTAAGCTAAAAAGTAAAAGATAACTTTAAAAATATCACAATAATACTTATTATAAAAACTACTTTAATTCACTTGAACTTAAACTAAATACTATTTATTTAGATTAATATTACTTAAGAATATAAATATAACCCTCTTTCTTTCTATATACAAAATAAAAAGAACGACTAGACATTTAAACTATAAATATTATATACTTTAATTTAACTAATATTTTATATTGGCTACATATTAGTAAACATTAAAATATAATACTAATTCATAGAACTAGAAGTTATATATCTAACTGAGACTATTTTAAAAACTAAGACCTTGATTTAATTAGTGAGGAAAATACTCTTAATTATGTTAATAGACTATACTTCTATACTAAGTACTATAGTTTAGATAATTCTTTTTATTGTTACCAGAAAAAGAACTAATTTATACTTTATATTAGTAGTTAAACACCTTTTATAGTTTTAATATAAATACTTCTATAATCCTAGAAATGTTAATATTATTCTAGATATATTATTTAAAATATAAATTAGTTCAAAGCTCATTCTAAGAAACAGGAAACTAGATAAAATATAGAACAATGAAATAGTCTATATTATAATAGAACTTAGACTTAGTAAAATTATAAAATGATATTTTAAAGATTGATATATTATTAATATAACATTAAGTAAGATCTATATATAATTATAATAGTTTAAAGGTTTTAATAGATTACTTTCTAGAATTTCTAATAGATTTCCCTATTTTCTTAAATACTTAGGATAATAAACGTTTTATATTATGAATTTAATAGTTGGATACTTAATTAAAGCTTTATCTAAATCTAATTACTATTAAGGAATATAAGAGATATAATATAATATATTCTTTATATATAATCTTATATTTAATTAAGAAAGTTATAGAGTTTATTAAATACCACCCTATATATAGTCTATTACTAAACTTAAGGATAAAACCCTTAGGAGAATTCTAATTAATTCTATATTTACTAATACTATTTTATACTATTACTATAGATTTTGTTATTAAGCTGATAGAAATATCTTTAGATTCTTTTCTCCAGAAACTTATTATATTTCTACTATATAACTTACTAAGAATAGTAATAAATAGGTTTTCTAAAGTAATAAATATTATTAATTTTAAGATATGTAATATATATCTACTAATTAGGTAGAAATCCTATTTTAGTTTTTCTATATAGGAAATTAAGACATTCTTCAAATAATTATTTTTAAATTATAATCTAAAATCCCTATTAGAATTTCAAACGTTAATATAGAAGAACTTAGATATAGAATTATACTCCTTGATAGTATATTATTTATAAATTAATAGACTATTAGAATAAGGAAATTGAAAAGTAGAAATAATAATCTATATATTTGTACTTAAGAACCTAGGAAAACTATAGATTAATCCCTTAGTATTAATCGAATTCTTATTAAATAAAGATTTGATATATATAATATTTAGAATTCTAATAGAAAGTATATTTAGATATAAATTTGAGTCCCTTCTTTACTTACTGTTCAGAGTAAATATATCTATTTTATAGAATACCATTTAGAATAAAGTATCTTTTTTAAGTATATAAATATTAATACCTATAAAGATTATTTTAAACTATAAGTACAAATTAGTAGTATTTACTTTAGGAGACTTTATATATTCTCAACTAAGAAAAAACTATTACCTACTTTGAAATTAAATAGTAAAGGATATCTCCTTTTCGAATTAAATTAATTAAAATATTAGAAAGAATTAGAAAGCTTATTTACTATTTAGATTTACTACTAATTAGACATATTTACCTAGTAATCTCAATTACTTACCTAAGTCTTATAATTAATTTTATGGAAGATATATATAAATATGTAGTAATATATACTAAGCCTATAGAACTTAATAATATATGAAAGGAAGAATTCTAACATTTATGTTAATATTATAAAATAGAAAGAACTTTAGAAAGTAAAGTTATATATTTAAGAAGAAAACTAAGGATTCAATATCTTATTAAATAGAAGGATTAACTTAGTATTTATAATATCTAAATAGATATTTATACTATAGAAATAGAAGAAATAGTTAAAGAATTTAAATAACAAGAAGTTTAAAAAAATAAATAGCTAAAAGAATTAAAAGGAAATAAGGGATAATTATTAGATCAATACTATATATTTTTACTAAGAGAATAACTAGAAAGGACTAGGAACAAAACTATAAATAAGAGATTAAAATAGAGTATTTCTATTTAATGTTAAGAAGAAGTTATTATAAATATAATTTCTTAGAAGTCTTTAGGAAATTAAAAGTCTTTACGAATAAGAAATCTTCTTAAAGCTATAGAATAGTCTAATCAGAAAGAATAATTAGATATTACTTAAAATTATGATATGTTTTTAGAAGATTATAATAAATGATTCTATATATAATTTATTATAATAGTAATACTATTTAATAATTATATTCTAAATAACTTACTAAAGTAAGTAAATAGAAAGTATCTCCCTATATAGGAAGCTTTCTAAGTTTTCTACTATCTAATAAATATTAGAAAAATACTACTTTTAATATATAGGATAAGAGTAGATATCTTCTATATATATTGATATTTTGAAATTTAATAATCCTTATATTGTTCTATACTTCTTTATATTCTATTATAATATATTAGTATTTTATACTTAATATAACTTATGATAATTCATTAAAAGATGAATTGTATATAAAGTTATAATATAATTTATTTTCTATTAGTAAGAAAGGTGAAAACTTAATACTTCCCAACTGTTTTAGAATATCTATAATTTATAGAAGTATAATATCTATTAATACGTATATAAAGTTAACTAGTAATTAATTTAAGATTTAGAGTAATACTAATAAATAAACTCTTCAATACTATTGGAATGTTATAATTTCTAAAGGAATTGAGTTTCGTTTTCATATATTTTAGAAAACTACTATTTTTATCTTAGACAAAGAGCTTTATTATACTAATAACTTTAAATTAGTTAAACTTATTTGTCTTCTTTACTTTTAACTTCTCTTTTATAATAAATTTAATATTTAAATTACTTTCTTTTATCAAAGTTAGGAAATTTGCTTTAAACCCTAGAACTCTATATTATAATCTAATAATCTTATAAATACTATTTTAAATACTAATTATATATATTACTCTATTTCATAAGCTTAAGTATAAACTAATATTCTTATAAGTTATATAAGAAAGATTCAGAATAGATATATATTCTATATATAAGACTTTTTAATTCTTATTCCTTTTAAATAAAATTTAAAGATTATATAAATATGTTCTTCTTGAGTTGGAAGCTAGTAGTAATTTGTTATTCTTAAGGTTAATATTTAATAAGGGAAAATTAAAGAAATAGTATAATAAGTAAATATTATCATAAAGCTAGTATAAGAATAGAAAGATAGGAGAATTATAATTAAAACTATATAAAATAATATTAATATATCATTTGAACAAATATTAGATATTATAGAGAGCCTTACTATTTCTATAGCTTTTTAAAGTTTAACAATAATTCTAATCTTCTTACTTATAACTAAATCTTGAAAAGATAGTTAGTATAGAAAGATTCTAATTTAATAAAATAAGTAAGGTATAGTAAATGTATTTAAAATATATAGTAAAGTTTCTAGTTAGTAAATTATATTCTAGTTTCTAATTTTAGTTTTAATAATCTTAGAATAGTATTAATTCTTAACTTGATTAACTAATTGAATTAACCTATTACTGTTAGAATAGATAGATAGGTAGGTAAATCAACAGTTAAGGTATTACAATAGATAACCGTAAATTTAAAAGAAATCTAATATAATAAAAGTAGTTTTCTCAACATAAAGACTTATTCAAAATATTCATAATAATAATAGTTACATAGAGGAAGAAATAGTAATTTGATCAATAGTAAAATTAATTATTTCTGACTATTATTTATAGAAATATTAAAGTTCTTATAAAGAAGGTTTATTTTAGAGTTCCGGCTATACCACTAGAATTCTAGTTATAGCTATAGCATATAAGCTACTATGACTACGGCATATAAGGCGCTATAACTATAGTATATATATCTTAGCGTAATATATAGGTTACTATAATTATAATATATAACATATTATAACTATAATATACAAACTAAAGTATAGTATATACTATAGTATAGCTATAGTATATTAGCCACTATAGCTACAGTATATAAAATACTACAACTATAGTATATATAACTTAAACTACTTCTAATACTTTATAAAAGAATAAACCTCTATACTCTTACATTATTTACTTGAAAGCTACTGAAGGTAAAAGAATAATATAAGTATATATTTATAGAGCGGGCTTTATATATTTTCTTAATATAGAAATACTATATAACTTCTTATTACTTCTATTAGAATAATAAAAATAGAAGTTCTTTATATATTAGAAGAAATCTAATATCTCTTTATAAAATATATATTGCTAATATATAGTTTACTTATATAAAAACTTATAAAACTTAATAAAAAGTAAAAAGAGAAAGATTATATAAAATTATAAAAGTTAAAACTATAAAAAATAAAAGAATAAAGGCTTTTAAGACATCTTTAATTCAAATTTAGATAAAGTTCGCTTGAGCTTTACTAAGCCTAAAACTTTAGTTTAAATATTGATTATATTATCTTCTATATTTATATAATATATAAAAATATTTTTATCTCTAATAAAA